>LOJH01053327.1:0-12204 GCA_001685095.1 Ellobius talpinus
GGAATGTCCAAGGACCTCCCCCCTCCATCTAGCTCTAGGAACGTGAGCATCTGTGTTTGTTAAAACTTTTGTCTACAAATTTATACCACTGTCTCAGATTTTAATGCTATCCTCACTGGAGCAAGTTTCTGCCCATTCTTTATCAAAAACCACTCTGTCATTTCAGAGATGTCTATAGCTATTTTCTTAAAGATTATGACAATAACATATACTCATATATTTATATAGTCATATGTAATTATATAATGTAATGTAATAACCACATATATAATGTATATTCATATATAGTCAATACCATTAATCTTAGTTTTAAAACAAATTCTGGATATTAAAATTGAAATATCTAAATTTATAGATGCTATTATCTCAAATTTAATATTAAATTAATTATGCTTTTAACATCAAGAGTTATCCTTAACCTTTCTTTAACTAGCACTTTTGGCATATAATTGAGTTGGTCTTAGTGGAAGACCAACTACACAGAGGTTGTGATTTTTCACTTTACTTACGAGTCCAGATCTTGATGGAGGAGTAAAACCTTTCTCTGTTTTATATTACATCCAGACCAATTAAAACAGTTCCCCCATTCCATGTCTGAAAATCTTTTTGCATTGTATTTTGTTCCATATTTACCTTTACTAGAGTTAGCAACTCCCTGACTGTTCCTAAATTGTACTCAACACAGGATTAAGATTTAATCTCTAAATTACTTATATGCAGAACTGGCAGTCAGGGTGTTGAATTGTTTTGTTGTCTTTAGTTCAGTTGAGTGAAGAAAACGAACCATGGTGATCCTTCAGACTTGTTGGGAATTGAGGATAGGAAGGAGAAGAAGCAGGAGGAGGCATACCATTGCCAACCCTACCTGACAAACGGGTTTGCAGCCAGCCCTAAATTGAAAAGGAAAATAAAACCTTCTTAGGTGACAGTCGTGGGCATCACAAGCAATCAGAGTAGGTTAACAAGCTGGAGGGCACATTCTTATTCCACCAGAAGAACTCAGTCTTTGGGCTTTCACGAGATAAGAGTAAGTCTTGACAGGTTTGAGCAGAGCAGCTGAAATTACACCATCACTCCACAGTCTTTAGACATTTGTCACTGATGGATGTAAATATTTATGGTTCAGATGACAAACGGCTTTCCTTATTTGGTGACTTGGGGCTCTGTGCAAGTCCAGGGTCACTAGGGTGGTGTTAAGTTTCCATTGAGATCTGGGCTGGATTAAGACCTGGGAGTCATGGCAGCTGAAAATGAAATGTGTCATAAACTCCCCCCCCTATAATCCTCCTCCTCTCACACTTGTCTCCAAATCTGTTCCCCCACCGCCAAGGGAAGGAAATTAAGAAAATCTGTGCTGGAGTTATAAGGAGAAAAAAAATCTTTCTGATGACTGGAATTCCGGAAAATGTGGAGTGCAGAGAGGACCTAAATGAAGCTCATTCACATCGCATAAAATCCAAGCGCACAGCCCCAGTCATCTGTTGAACAGCATGGTGCTACGGCAGTTAGTGAGCATGTGTTTAATAATATTTATAGTTCAGCTAAATAAGGAACTAATGAAAAAAAGTAGGTTGGTTGTCCTGGAGCAACGCAGCGTGCTCTCCCAGATGTGGATCCTAAAATCAGACAGCAGGGATCACCTGAACTCTACTGAGAATGCAGAAGTCAGTAAGAGAGCGTCACCCAAGCCAGGCCTTTAAAGAGGATTTGAGATTTTTCAATTTTTAAAACTGAGCTTCAGCATTCTAGCTCACATTGTGTACGCCTGGACAAAGGGACAAGGCCTTTCTTCTCTGTCGTGATCTTTGTATTCAAATACTCCTCAGAAAACTCTTTTTGGAATGAATGATCCTTTGTGAGCTCATCTCAAATCTCCTTCCCAGAGATCTCAACACATAAGATCTTTCTAGGCATGTCAACTCTAACCAAATGGGAGGAAGCTTATGGTTGATGGCAATTCTCCAACTGGGAAGGTTGCCAACTTTATATTAACCTGCCTAATGGGCCAAGATCTGTGATCATTTATTCACTCACTAGTAGGTTGTTGATCTCAAGACCTGTGGGCATTCCCTAGCTCACTAGTAGGTTGTAAGTGTTGAGTCACATCCTCTAGCAAATCATGTGGTTTATAGTGTTCTGAAAGCCCGGCTCCTACCCACGGAATTCACAGGAAAAAAAAAAGATTACCATATTCTGTCACACAAAACAATCTCTTTAAGAAACTTTGAAAAATACTCTAAAATGATAAAAAAATCACAGTAAAGTTATCGAATAAAAGGTGATTGACTCAGAAATACCTCCATAACTTACCACATTTACACTTGAATTTGAGTTTGCACTCAATAATGTAAGTGAATTTATAATGAGATGAAGACACACCATCCATCACATTTCCCATGGCTACAGTTAGTGCATGCCTGCTGTAAGTCTGCAGTCTCCCCCAGGGAGAAAAAAGAGAGAATACTTTGTTGAATTCTTGACTCTAGAAGGCTGGACAGGTGATACAAGATCCATAGAATGGGATCATTATTCAAAGATCAAAATTCTTATTCCAGAATTCCTTAATTATATATGCAGAATCAAATCTCTGTTCTAATATCAGTAATTGCTAAAGTCGGGAAACAGCTTGACAAATTGGTAAGACTATAGGGTAATAGAAGGCACCTTTCAACTGGCCTCCAGGTTCTCAGAGTTCAGACTATATTCGCCCTTTCCCCATATGACACTTCTACCTCCGTAAGGATTTGCAACACAAGGAAGCAGAGCCTATACTGGCAAGAAGTAATCTGTGAGCAGAAAAGAAATACGTAGTATAACAAAGTCCTCTGTATATGGAGGTTCTAGTAAGGCAGCTGAGCATTTTGGGTATGGCTGCAACCCCTGTTTCTAGAGAGTCAGAGGCAAGAGGATCTTTGCAAGCTGCAGGCCAGCCTGGTCTACACAAGAGTGTTCTAGCCCAGCCATGGTGAAATCCATTCTCAAAATATCTTTGACATAACAGAGAATCTGATAAACTTAAACACTCTACAATTGCTCAAAACATGACATAAAATTCACATCCATGGGCCTTTGGCGTAATTATAAAGACTGGAATTATATAGAAATAAGAAAAGATTAAAGACCTTTACCACATCTAAACACTCCAAGAACATAGAAAAATAATCACAAAATGTACATCAAGAGGATATTTCTGAGATTCTTTCTAAAGTGATTATGACATTTACCAGTAAGATCTGCTAATGAGGCCATAGAGCTCAACTTTCTGATGAGATCTACCACATATAGCCACCTCTTATCTCTTATGATTTCCTTATTTTTCTTTTTGAGAAAAATCATAATATGGTCCCTCCCTGGCTTGCATCTATCAAGCCTAATTTTCAAAATTTCAGTATCCTGGTGCTCTGCTTGACTAAGTGGAGTCTCAACCCCTTTTATCCCTTGGAATCATATCATCTGGCCAGACAATTCTCTCTCTTCCTGGAGTCTTCCTGGCTGGCTCATTCTTTATATATTTTTTTCATTAACCTTTTACCATTATCAATATTGGCAGAAGAATGTTCTTAGAACAGAGCTCCATTTAAAAATGTAAAATATATCTATTTTCTCTTAAAGTTCAATCTTCACATTTCTGGGAAAGAATACAAGCTGTCCAGGAGCATTGAACTAAATGGCTCTTATGGAGTCAAAGATACTGGCATTCTTCACACAGAGGCAGAAAAAAAGAGTCAGCACTGGGGAGAGAAGGGCTTCCTAAAACACGCTTATAGTTGGAGGGGTTTTTCAATGTATAAGAAGTCCTCAGGCATTTAATTTTTGTTGTCAAATCTCTTAGAGTATGAAGATGAAAGGAGAATCCTGAGAATTAATATCTAAAATAAGATTCTGGCCAGAAACCTGTTGCAGTAGTTAAAGTGTGTGTATGTGTGTATGTTTGGAGCATGGGTTATGTGACTGTATTGTTCTAAGTTTTCTGAAGAGTTGAAAGAATACTTCTTGTCCCATTTATTTCGGGGGGGATAACCCTGCCACTGAAAATATCACATTTGTTTTGCATGTCATCAACTATATAGATGAAGAATTTTCAATCCTTTACTAACTAGGCAACCAAAGTCTCAGGCTCTGCATGATTTCCCAAATTTGTGGTTTACAGGTCAGCAGTACCCTAGCTCAAGAAGGAAATTGCTTTCAGTCAGTAATATTCACAGATATGTTTCTGTTTCATCTTTTATTTAAGGTCACCTAGGACCCATTCACAAGACTCCCATTATTTTACAGATAGTAGCCTGTGACATTTTTCTGTCCTGTTTTCTCATCTAATGGGCACAAGTTAAAACTTGTCTTCATTCAAGCAAACAAAAACAAAAGACAAAACAAAGCAATAGCAGCAACAACAACAACAAACAAAACAAAATAAGCCAGGCACCTGCTTATAGGTAGGGACAATTTCCACAAAGGCAGTAAGGACTTCACAAAGAAATACAATATTTTAAGATTGTTCTGAAAATATGTTGCACAGTTACTTGAAGGGTGCATATAGCATAAATCATCTAAATTATCTGTCCTTTGGTTGCCAGACGACTGGTAGACTGATAGCAACTTGATATTGCTAGAGTTTGAACAAAGACTCCACATCACTTCTTGGCAGCTAAATATAAAATAAACTCTGAGGTTTGTTTCTTTCTATTTTCCCTGCTTCAGTTAACCTCAAATAAGCCTTGATAGGAACAGGCAATTTAAAACTTGCTTTTCAAAGTGGTGAAATGGGAACTGGGGAAATGACTGGTTAAAAGCATTTTGTGTTCTTGCAGAGGACCCGAGTTTGTCTTCCAGCACACATATAACAGCTTATAACCACTTGTAACTGCAGTTCCATGGCATCTGTCACCCTCTTCTGGCCTCCTTTGGTAGAACACTCACAGTGTGTGAGCATATATGCAAGCTTAACACTCATATACAAAAACAGAAGTAAATAGATCTTTAGGAAATAATTTTTAAAAGTTGTAAATGATCATCTTGTGTTTTTCCTGAATGTCCAAGCCTGTCTTTGTTTTTTGTTTTTCCATGGATGTGAACATTAGGAGAGATGCTCGAGACTGAAGGGAAGAAACAGTTTTCTTCTTTTCTTGATAAATGGATGCATGATTTTTTCAACCCCTAGAATGTAATCAGAGGTTTCTTCATCCCACCCTGTCCCACAACCACTTCTACATACTCACTAAGAGGCTTAATATTAATTACAGAATGTTTGGTCTATAGTTCAGGCTTATTACTAACTCGCTGTTACATTTACATTAACCCAGTTCTATTAATCTATGCATTGTCACGTAACTAGTGGCTTTACTTGTGGTCTAGTATATCTTGAGCTCCAGTGGCTCACATGTATCTCTCAGACTCTCTCTTCTTCTTTGCTGTATTTTTAGTTTGGCTTTCACGCCTAGAATTATTCTACCTTATTTTAGGCCAAAGCAGTTTCTTTATTAATCAATGAAAATAAAACATATTCACAGCATACAGAAGGATTATCCCACAGCATTTCCTTCTTTATAATAAAAAAGAAGGCTTTAACTTTAACACAGCAAAATTAAATATAATGAAACAGTTAAGCAAGTAAGAATTATAGTTACAATATCTAGTCTATTTGCATTTAACAAAATTAGAGGAAATACTTAATTATCTATCCTATCTTGGTAAATCCAAAGTTTCCTATCTAATTTATCTTTACTCATAACTAAGATAAAATTATAATTATAATTATCTAGTCTTAAACTCCATCAAAGAAGTGAGAAGGAAATAATATTACCCAAATGAGTAGAAAGTGCAAGCAGGCAACTTTCAAAATATGTGAGAAATGACAGAAACAGCTGACTGCTTTGACAGTCACCCAAGTTTCTTCTGTTATGTTTGGGATCCACTCTTGGCCTATAGGCCTAGAATATCTGACAGACATTTTTCAGAAGCAGGAAATTTTGAAGGACCATCCTACCTTGTCTTGGCAAGGTTTGGTAGTCACCTTTCTTGTGTCCTGCTCATTCAATTTGTGGAGTAACTGGCTGCAATTGAGAAAAGAACAACTTCTTTTCCCACATGGCTAGCTATTAGCATAAAGAAAACAAACTCCATACAGAGTTCTTTTGTGTCCATCATCTTTTTTGGAGTACTTTGCTTCTGATAGGAGAAGACATGTCTCATTGTCATGAAAAGCTTAAGTATTAGAACATTTTAAATTCCATATTCTGTAGGTCTTTGAAATGTTTGAAGATACTTATCTATCTGAAATATATGTCTGTATATATAGAAAACTAAATTGACTATAAGTTTGATTGTTATAGATGACTATTAATCTGTATTTCTTAATTATACATTGTATTTTGAAATGAACTGCATAAACATAATACCTTAAACAAGAGAAACAATATTCATATAGTATAACAAAATTAACCTTAAATTTATATCAATAAACTAAAATTCATGCCATTGTAAAATATTTTTGAGATTAATAGTTGTTCTTTGGATTAAAGTAGATTAGATAATGTATACTTTTATCCTGTTTCAATATCACAGAAATTATATTGGTGCAAAGTCACTGTCTTGGTTGTTGATGATGAGTGAGTGTATAGTTAGGATATAAGAGAGGCAAGAATAAACTGCTTTCACATACATAGACATTATATGAGAGACTACAAAATACAGTTCTTACTAATTTGGATGTCAGTGGGCAAGTTCAATGGAGAGGGAGATACTAAGAAGGGTCTAACAAATGATGGTATCAAATGATGGCAACAGGAGAAGAGGGAAACTTGGCATCTTGAATCCCTTCAGGTAGAATGACAGCTTATTTCACCTTGAAATAAGTATCTAGTGAATACTGGGAATTTTTCTGGGAAGTTGTCAAGAAGTGCTAAACAATTAAGGAGCAAGAGGAGAAGACCTGTCTCTTCAAAAAGTGGATGATAATATGTTTAAAAAGATGTGAAGGCAGATAGGTTCTGAAGAATGTTTGAGGGAAGATGCACACCATGGCACACAGCCTGAATACATTCAGTCTTTTAGAAGGCAAGAAGTAGGTGGAGGCTGCTTGTTTGTGCCCAGTCACCCAGACCCAAAATAATCACATAGAAACTATATTAATTATAATACTGTTTAGCCAATAGCTTAAGCATATTTCTAGTTAGCTCTTACATCTTAAATTATCCAGTTTTTATTATTTTATATTTAAGTCATGAGGCTCGTGGTTTACCAGTAAGGTTCCCAGGCATCTTTCTCCTTTGATGGCTGCATGATGTCTCCTTGACTCTGCCTACTTTCCTCCTCTATTTGCTTGGAATTCCAACCTTACTTTAATCTGCCCTGTCATAGGCTAAAGCAGCTTTATTAGTTAACCAATAAAAGCAACACATATACAGAAGGACTTCTCACACCAGCAAGATCATTGGCAAAAAAAGCGTTAACAAAGGCAGTGGGCAGGACCTAATGAAAGCACATGGTGGGGGGTATTCTGAGCAGCTCAAACAGGGGAAAGGCTCCTGGGGGTCATGTTGCATGTATCTGTAAGTTAAACTACCAGTGGGGGGTTCTGAGCAGCTCATGGCAATGGGCAACCCCTAGAGGTCATGTTGCATGAATCTATAGATGAAACCACATGGTAGGGGTGTATTGAGCAGTTCACAGCAGGGTGTAGACCTATGCAGGTCATGTGGCATGCATTTGTAGTAAGACTCTGATTGGAATATGTCAGGCATTTAGCACAGTTTTATTCAACATTCTTGCAATGGGGTTGGTCCCATGAAGTCTTAAAGGGATGCTAGCTGGCAGAGCTAGAAGCTGCTGGTTTCTGCCTTTTCTCCAGGTTCCAGAGCTACTGTTCCCATCTTCACCATTTCATCTCATTCCCTGATCAATATTCATTCTTTCTCTGAAACCCAGGGTGATTTCATCCCCATGAGGTCTGCTTTTGTGCATCTTATCATATGTGTCATTCCTTTCCAACTTAACACTTCTTGGGCTCACAGCCCAAGCCTGGATTCTGTGGAAAGTCTCTGACAGCCTCCTACATGTTTACAAAGTATCTTGTACATAATCCCCACAGTTGGAACTTAGAGTACTTTAGCTAAATTTGCATTTCTTCTTTCCACTATAGTAATAATTACCTAACAGTGTAAGCACATAAGATAGAATGAAAAGAAAGTGCTAGAAAATCCTTTCTGAGTTGACTATTTGTCTAAATGAATGAGTAGCAAATTAACTATTGCCAAGTAAAAGGATGAAACTCATAAGCTAAAGTGTAGATGTGGAACTAAAGGACCCAGGGTCTCCAGTTGATATTTATTGCTAATTATATCCATTTCTATTTTTTTCTTGATGATTTACACATATTTAGGATGTGTATATCCTTTACCATGACCTCCATATGTTGTAAGGACCATATCAAGTCTTATTGGCTTGAAAGAGTACACATAATGTCAAGCCATCTGAGAGTGGCCATCTTGAAAGGAGATCATGGAAAGGTGGATTTAAGCAAGAGAAAATCATGTGCGCCATGACTAAAGTAGCAGATGGAGTCTTCCAGAAGCCAACAATTCACCTAAGCTCATTTTTCACATATGTTGATTCTTAATTGATCACATTGTTCTGTATTGATGCTCTCTTTGTTAGAGCCCAGGCATCCTACACAAAACAGTATTTTGGTACTTATAATACAAACCAGTACTAGAGACTGATGGGAATATATACTCTTAGATGAAAAACACATTTGACTAGTGGGAGTAAATGACTGTAAGTAGTTAATGGGATCAGGAATTCAACTGTCTTCTGACTTTTCTATATCTATACACCCAATAGTGTTGTGATATTTATGTTTTCTCCTACCAATGCTGCTAAGGACTTTGAGTTCAAATGTTTATTATTCTCAGAATCAATCCACAGATAAATCTAGAATCTTTTTTTCCTACCCAGTTTCTTAATACTGAGACAAAAATTGTCTGTGAATTTTTAGCACACAATAAACAGAGACATTTTAAACATTTCTTTTGTATAGAATTTCATAATATTCATCCTCTCCAAAATTAAAAACATCATTTGGCTTAGATAGATTTTTCAAGCAAACTAGACTGACTCTCAGAGCTTCTGGACTGTTTATCTACTGTCTCTTGATAAAGAATGGGTGTAGCAGCCCTTATGGGTCATTTGTTCCCTGCTGATTCTCACTTCCAGGCTCCCATTTGGGAACCGTTTTCTTGTCACAAGCTGCAGGCTGTCTGTTCTCCCAGCACAGTCCCCTTTAACCCTGCCTCCTTCCCCTACCCATTCAGCTCTTCCCCTGCCCTATTGACACGCCAGACTCCCAGCTCTCCCAAGTTTCCTGGGAGCAGTCTGGAAGCCTCCTCACCAAACAAACCAAAGGATGCAGCATGGGGCATTATCTATGGCATCTCAGAAAGGAGGAAGGGCTTTAAATGCCTCTGCTATTCTTTGTTGAGCCTCTGGGAGGGCACAGATAGAACCTTGGAAAAAGCAAATCAGCCTGAAGACTCCATGTTCAAAGGCTCTGGGGTTAGTTACAAAGGCATGCTCTCTGGCTCAGTCTCAAAATGCCTGCTCTGAGGAAGTTCACACATCTCCTCAGGCAAGTCCTGAGCAATTCCCTGTTGTGAGAGTAGCAAACCCTTCTCTGCTTTCTCAACAGAGAATGCCTTCCTAGATGTAATAACCTTTGGCCTGGGCTGGAACACAACACGATTGCCTCAGGAGAGGATCCTTGGAAGTATCTTTGCTACAGGGAATGTCTAATATCCCTGTTCAGCTTGATCGACAGCTATTTTGCCAGCATCTACTTAATACCATTTGTCTAAAACATGGATCAGTTTTTTTCTTTTTCAGATGAAAACACTTGGCATATCATATGTTCTCAGCTTTATTTTTTTTGCCTGTGAGGGGGAAATTAAGATGAATATTAAAAGAAACTCTGATATCCTTCCACCCCACAATGTTATTGTAGTCACTTTCACCCTTCCAAATACTGTCACATATCCATTATGCTGTGACAGATCAGTGTACAATTGACAGAGAGTAAGATGGAGTCAGTCCATCAATCGAATGTCATACCATGTAATAAAAGTCTAAAGAAACCCTGAAACTGTTACTTATAGAGCTAGATGCAATTCCAGAGTGCAGATTGGTATAAATGCCCTAAATGGTTATAAATAGGTAACATGCCCTGAGGAAAATTTGACTCTTTAGTGGTATTGAAAAAGAGAAAATCACAGAAATTACAGATTATTATCAATGGAAATAAGGCCAGAGGGTACTTGCACTAGGAGATAGGTCTAGGGTGATAAATGAAAAGGTGATAACCCTGTGTCAAACAATCTTTCTGAGTCACTATTTATAATGGTCTGTGTGCTCTGGGCCTTTCTGAGTTCATGGGAATAAATTGCAGACCTCAGTGAAATGGCAAGAATTTAAAAATCTTGTCTCTGTAGTCATCTGTGCAGAGAGGAGCCCTGTGCTGGTTGGAAAGCTAAATTACAATTAAGTTATTTCGTTTACAAAAACATTAAAAGCTAAAATTAATGGAATAATGCAGAAGTTCCCGAGCACTTAGCCACGATTCTATTACCAGTATAGGAATGGGTTCCTAAGCCTTGTACGACAAACCCACTGTTCACTTGTGCTTACTTTATCACTTTATTTACACAAAAGCACTTTGAAAGTTTCTAAGGGGAGAATAAAAGAACTATCACATAGGAAAACATAATTGGGCTTTTGTGGGGGAAGACCAAAGGCAGTCAGTCATTTAACAGATGTGTGTTGTTTCTTTGAAAGTCTAGACAAGGTGTGATGTGGAACTGTCAATGATATGGCTACAAACACATCAGCTTCCAAGGAGGATTATCCAGACGCACACCTTCACACGAAAGCTCAAGAATACGGGCAGCCTTTCCACCCTATGCAGATGATATTGATTTAACCACCACTGAATATAATTTAAGCAAATCCTTAATTATTTGACTGGCCTAGCAATTTCATAAAAGACTACATTTCAAAGAATCTTACATCTCAAAGTTAGGTGATATATAAAAAGGTAGGTGATATCAGCGTATTCCAGGGAAATAGAAACAATTGCATATGTATGTATACATACTATTAAATTGATCCTTTAATTCAAGGACTTGTTCTGTACAAGTATATGCTTTTGTTAAAGATATTTGCTCATCTAATCTGAGGCTGAATCCCGCCCACTAAATTTCTAGAGTAAACTGGATACTGTAAGCAGGAATCTTGAAGTAGAATTTCTTTCCCAGGACACCTGATATTTTTTGATGTTAAGTCTTTTATGTGGGTCGGATGAACCCATTTACATTACTTCAGAATCCTTTACTTGAACTCAGCTGCTTATTTTTATTTATTTATTTATTTTTTCTTTTTTTTCTCAGCTGCTTATGAATGTGAAAAGGATGCTACAACGTAGCTGCAAAACAGCTGTTTGGTGATGTGACATTATCCTTTGACATAGTTGACTCCTAAAGTTAATCACCAATAATGGGAAGGATAGAATTTTAGTTATGTCTTTAATACTTTCCTTCCCTTATCTATCGAGGCATCAGTCATTTCTTGGATACCAATCTCTAAACGGGATCTAAATGTCTAAAAATTTAGTTGCCATTTGCCATAAAATCTGAGTTTACCAAAGAATATTAACACTGGAGCTGGTGATTATTGTTTTCAACATTGTATTAAGATTTACTGCCTCGCAAAATTGAAAATTTATGTTTATGTTATACTAGGAATAACGATCTCTTATTGCTTTGCCTTAATTTACAAGTATTTAACTGCTACTTTCTTATTCTTGTCACTCTGGAAATACTTATATTCTAATTGACACACACATAGTAGGGATGATTTTCTTGTTTGCAAATTACTATACAATGATATACTATAAAATAGTATTATTTCATTATCTCAACTTAACATTTAACTTAACATTTATTATATTCCTAGTCAATACAATTTAACATTGTACCTTGCTGTATAATATTAAGTCACATGACCTGCTTTCCTGGGCAGTTTGCTTTGCACAACAATGTTACAGCTTTATCCCTGTGCAAATTTTCTTACATATATTTAGGGGATTTTTATGATTTTTAAAAAATTCTACAAGATCCCCGGTGGCAGTAGGCAGCAGAAATGCTGTAGGTCCCAAATGGT
>LOJH01053328.1:0-12204 GCA_001685095.1 Ellobius talpinus
GCCTTTAATCCCAGCACTTGGGAGGCAGAGGCAGGTGGATCTCAGTGAGATCAAGGCCTACCTGGTTTACAAAGCGAGCTCCAGAACAGCCAGGACTACACAGAGAAACCCTGTCTCGAAAAACCAAAGACAAACAACAAACAAATAAATATAAAAATTATTATTTTATGTGTATTGGTGTTTTGTCTGCACATGTATTTCTGTATGCCATGTGTATGCCTGGTGTCCTTGGAGACGAAAAGAGGGCATGGGAACTGGAGTTGGCTGTGAACCACCACTTGGGGTCTAAGCTCAAACCTGGGTCCTCTGGAAGAACAGCCAGAGCTTATAACTACTGAGCCGTCTCTCCAGCTCCTCTTAAGATGAATATTTTAAGATATTCTGTTCCTTAAAAACAGGTAGGGGGTGACAGGAAGTTGGGGAGGGCTGGAGGAGGGGGTGGATCTAAGAAGAGTTGGGGGGAAATGGGGTGGTAAATATGACCAAGATACATTGTATGAGATTCTCAAAAAATTAATAAAAATGTTACTTTAAAAAGAAAATAACAAAAATTAGGCACTAAAATCAGCATTTGTTTATATAATGAGGATGAGCAGGGCTCAATCATGTGCAAGTTTTTTTTAGCTGCTTGGTAAATGCATTTATGCTTCTTGATGTCCAAATATGAAATATGTTTTCCCTGATTCATAGCCTAATAAAACTGCCCTTGCTTGGCGCCCCAATGGAGCACTTAGTGCTGGCAGGGGTGTGTCGGGGCAGCTACTCTCGCTTTGCCCTTCAGAGTAAAAACTGCTCTAGAATTTCTGGGAAACAATTTGGGAATGTCTGAACACTCAGGCCTCTGTGCTCTGTGACTGCCTGTAAGGGAGGTGGCAGAGCCCAGGAGATGAGAAGCCTTCAGTTCCCTGAATTCTTCACCTGTTCTGAATTGAAATATCCTCTCAGATATGGAATAGATGTCAATGGAGCCTGTGCCCATTGGTGTCTAGAGTACTTGTGACCAGCATAGAAAGTGCTCAAGCAAGGCGCAGCAGAGTGCTTAGAACCTAGTAAGTGCTCCCTGTGTTACCATTAACTCTAGACAAAGACTGTTCGAAGACGTTTACTCTGAAGCCATCTGTCTCCATGCTGGAAGCGGCCCCTTTCTGGGTACCTCTCCCTACTCTTCCCATTCTTCCCAGTAAGAGTAACTCTATGACTGAAGAATGGACTCTGGGAAGTCTTTAGGACTGAGTACTAACACCAGAGATATCTCAGTTACCTTGGATATGTTTTTACCCAACTTGGCTGGCACTCTGTGCTTAGCCTTAGGGCAAATATTAGAATTCTAGCGTCAGAGCTGGGCCCTTGGCTCTAACTGGTCTTCCTGTCTGAGTTAGTAACCCTTGACCTTAGAAACTGAAGTTTGCCTTGCACCCAACCCCAGCATGGTGACAATAACCTCTGTAGTATCCACCTGGAGACTTTCATGATTCTGCCTGCCTATATTTGGAAATATCCTGTGTTCCTGGATCTGCTACCTCCATGCCTGGCTCTGCCTACTTTTCATGCTGGCCTGGTTACTGAGCCGATTCTTGGCACATCCAAGGGACTGTTATTCCCCAGAATAGAGCTCCACTGGGAGAGCATATGTGCTTCTAGATGCTGAAACTCGCTCCCCTTGTGAGAGGCCTAGCTCAGGGGCCTGCATAGACTCAATTCCAGATCTCCCTATTGGCCTCACCTCATTGCAGTGAACTAGGCCAGGCCACTAGATGCTGCACTTTGTTCTGTTTTTAAGTTCCTCATAGCTTGGTGTACAAGCAGTGACTAAGCTGCTCCAGAGGACACTCAGGAGTCAAACCCTTCAAGAAAACAAAAACAAACAAACAAACAAAAAAAAAACAAACATTGCAGATAGTTTAGAGTGCATCGAACATTCTATCTGCAAACTCAAGTCCAGAAAGGAACAGGAAATAAACGTGTTAGTTTCCCTTAGCACACAGATCTCACAGAGTGGTTAGTGTCTATAGGGAAGGGTAGCTGATGAGAGCTCTGGGACAGGGCATCCAGTTTCATAGCAAAATGCAGCAAATGGGATGATTTAACCCAATAGCAACTGCCACTGTCACAGTTTTGGAAGTTAGGCATCCAAGTGCTGCCATAGCTATGTTACTTCTGAGACGTCCCCATTTTCTCCAGCTCCTGGGAGCTTCTGATGTTTGCTGGATGGCAGAACCTTTCCTCTGTCTCCACACAGCCGTCTCCTGTGTGGCTGTCTTTATATAGTGCCACTTAATTTTGATGAGGACAAGGGTGGGGTAGGAGCCACCATAATGACTGCATTTTAATTTGATAGTGTCTGCAGTCTCTGTCACAGATAGAGGGTTAGGATGTGGGTATATCTCTTCTGTGGACAAAAACGTAACATCAGCTATCTGTGATTCGTTCTTCCTCTTCCATTTTCAGTGGTACAGCCATCAGGAAAACAGCTGTGGGCCTGAGTTTCCTTGGCTACACATGTAGGTAGTAATGATATCTTCCTAGAGCACTAGTTCTTGACCTTCCTAATGCTGTGATCCTTTAATACAGTTCTTCATGTTGTGGTGACCCCCCCAACCTTAAAATTATTTTCATTGCTACTTCATAACTGTAATTTTGCTACTGTTATGAATTGTAATGTAAATATTTGTGTTTTCTGATGGTCTTAGGTAACCCCTGTGAAAGGGTTGTTCAACGCCAAAAGGGTCATGACCCCTCCAGGTTGACAACCACTGTCTTAGAGGCTGGAGACTTAAATGAGATCATGTTTGGCTCAGTGTCTGTCACGGTAAGAAGGCGGGCTTAGTACTTCTGCCTACTCCCTTCCAATCTTTTGGTTTCACGAGGAAGTTTGGAAGTACATGGGCCACACACAGGCATTAATGATGAGACATAGCCAGAAGTTAAGCCTTTAATACTGTGAGCAATTTTTTCTCTTCTGCGCTCAAATTCTGCTACAAGCTTGTTGTGGGCACTTATGCATTTGGTTGTTAGGAAACCCTTCAGCTGCTCTTTAAAGTGGATGCCAGAGAGCCTGGGCACTGAGCTGGACAAAGGCATCTCTCTTGAGGTTCCAGCTCGGAGGCAGGTGTACTGCACACCTTCATTCCAGGGGTACCATTCAAGTGGTGCTCTGTGTGCAGAGGCCCATCCTACACCACCAGTTCAGGCTGTGGGTCCTTCTTGGGGTTCAGTGAGGTTGAAGTAGTTTGTCACTGTACGATTTTTGAACCGTAAGTGATACTCTGCTTGCTTAATTATGTAGTGGGAGTGAGAGTCCTGATTTAAAAAAACATGTTTCATAGCATTTAGATTAAACCTAGGCATTGACCGAGGGTCAAACTGTTCTCCCTGCTTTATCTTGGTGAGGCTCACCTTATCAATTGCATAGATAGTTGACAAAAATGAGTGTCTTTGTGTCATATCTCATGGAGAAAACTGTTGGTGCTGTTGAAGGCCTTTGTTTCACTGGAGTCCAATTGACGAGTTAGCAATATTTCCTTCATTTTTCCTTCCAAATCAGTTTCAGTTCTTAAAACAGAGCCTGGATTTTGCCTGCTCATTCAGTGGTGCTGGGAAGCAGAAGTGCAGTTTGTAGATTTCAGTTAAAATGGTCCAGGACCTTAAATTAGGAGGGCCATAGATTTCATTATGGAATATATTGTAGCTTGATTGTTTCTTTTTTGAAAATTTTATGCAGAAACATGTTGAGGAGGCACAGTAGCTACTGTTTCATGAGTTATTGAAGTATTACACGCTGTGCTCTGCTCTCTTTCCAAAGCACATAAGTAAGAATTAATGTGTAATTCGTATCTATTTACTTTACATTGAGAGTTATTATCACTTTAATTCCTATCTCTTTTTCCCCATAGTCTTGATAAGTTTTTGGAAGATACACTGTTCACATATTAATATATTAGGCATTTTTCTTCTAAGTTTGGATGATTACAGCCCTAGTGAGGAACATATTGTGTACTTATATGTTAACACTGTGAGAATTCCTTAGATTATTATTATTATTTAATTTTTGTTTTAAGACAGGATCTGTAGCCCTGGCTAGTGCAAAACTAGAAAAGTTATGTAGCCTAGGCTGGCCTTGAACTTCTACATCCTTACTGTTGGCATGAAAGGCCTGTGTCCCCAAGCCTGGTCCTCTTGTTTGGTTTGGGCATCAGTTGTAGACTTCAAGTACTGCTTTTATGACTTACAACATTTGACAATTACAAGTGATGGTGCAGGGAAACAATCGAACTAGACTGCTCCATGGGCAGAAGGACATATTTATTGGGGATCAAACTGCCCAGGCCGTCTTGGGAAACAGGGTGGAGGGGGGCAAAGAGAGAAGCAAAATGGCGGGAAAGCAAGTCGATTTTATATGACAGCAAGGTGTGGATCTGCTCTGATACAGACTCTCAGAATTGACCCAGAACCCCTTCCCAGAGGTAGTTGACCTTTGGGAGAAGGCTAAGGGTGGTTTCCAGAAGATCAAGGGAGGTTATTAGTGACAGCAGCTGCCTTAAGAGATCTGCTTTTCTAAGAAAACTTTATGTGTGTTTATCTGATAACAATCCTTCAATTTCCAGGCCTTCTGTTTAGGACAATGTCACCAGCTCTGCCATTTTGGGGGAAGGGATCTTTGGGCCTGGCAATAAGGGGTTTATGGGAATGAGCTTGCTAAGACTACATTTTTACAAATGGTAGGCCCGGAACTAGAACCTAGCTGATATGATGCTGGATCCTTAGCTGCTAAACTCTACATTGCTAATATCGAAGACTTGGTGCATCTGTGTGTTTCAGGAGAGAAATATGGGTGTAATCCAGAGCTTTTTCAGTGGTTCCAGTGGGCTTTGCATTGTCATGGAGCATGTTTTTTGGAGCTGTTGTTATATTATTATTATTATTATTATTATTATTATTATTATTATTATTATAGCTTGCTTGGTTCAGGGAGACGTTTGTGCTAAGTTACCTTAGGTAGTTGCTAAAAAAAATCAATGGGAATTAGTCCGCTAGGCCTCCGGCTTGCAAGAGAAATTATTGTTAACTTAAAAGATTCATAGGTCATACACACAGATAAGGGACAGTTGACTCAGTTGTCACCAAGAGGAACACTGTGACCTAGAGTATTTGTTTCAGAATGTCACTTGGTACTTGATTTTGTGAAATAAATAGCACCAAGGTCAAAGTAATTTAGGTGACAGTTTAAAAAGTTAAATCAATTTTTTTCTTAGCTGCCGGCATTTCTCAAGGTTTTTAATACATGCTGTATGCTGTGCAGACTCCAAAAGAGGAAACAGAAGGCACATCTGGGTTTTTAAGGGTTTCTGTTGGGTATTTGCTTGTTTGATTGTTATCTTTATTCTTGCAGGATGAGAATCTTTGCATGCCCTCAGGAAAGTATTACTATGGAATTTTCCAGTATAGTAGTTGGGATAAATTTGAAGGTAACTGACAGAAAACCCAGTGCTGATTAGTTAAGCAGCAGAAGCTTGTACAGGAGGAGAAGGTTAAAGACGAGGTGAACCGCAGAATCAGGCTGCCTCACCCGTTCTCTAGGTCATTTAGGCTTTGGTTCCTTTTTGTGTTTCTGTCCCTGCCAGGCAAGGTTGAGCCTTGGAGATGCTAATGGATGAAGTCCACAGCAAGCAAGCAAGGTAGTCATGGGGAAATGCCAGAATAAAGTAAGTTTTTGGAAGAAGAGATAGTATATGGTGACGGTAGAGGCAGTGACAGGTATTTATGATAGCTGGTCACTTGAATAACTGTTAGTGACTTATTTGTGTGTGGTGTATTCTTGTGCATATGTTCATATGCATGTGTGCACACATACATGAGGAGACCAGAGGTAGGCACTGGATGCTTTCCTTCCTCCCTCTCTCCACCATTCTGTTTGAGTCAAGGCCTTTCTTTGAACATGTCGCTCACTGATTCAGTGAGACTAACTGGCCAGCAAGCTCCAGGGATGTCTCCATCTTGGTCTCCATGGAGCTAGAATTACTAGTGTGTGCAGCCATACCTGATTTTCTACGTGGTTGTTGGGGATCTGAGTTCAGGTTCTTGTGCCTGTGTAGCAAACACTTTACTGATTGAGCCAACTCCCAGTTCTTAAATGTAAATTAGATGAATGAACACATCAATTGCCTCTTCCTCCATCTTATGTATATTACTGTAAGAGCTA
This sequence comes from Ellobius talpinus, assembly GCA_001685095.1. Taxonomy (NCBI): domain Eukaryota; kingdom Metazoa; phylum Chordata; class Mammalia; order Rodentia; family Cricetidae; genus Ellobius; species Ellobius talpinus. The sequence continues at coordinate 6,200 of LOJH01053328.1, forward strand.
AAATTAACCTGTAAGCCCTGCTTACTTACAGATAACTTCCTGGAATGCTGGGGGCTGTTGTTCATGTAAGATAACAAGTCATGTGTTTTCGCTTCCATAAACGAGGTTGGTTCCCCCAACTGCACAGGATGTGCTTGATCACATGTCAGTGGGATGTTTATAGGCAGGAAGAACATCAGGATGTATGCTTCTTCCTGATTGGACAAAGGTGGGTTCTGCCTTTATGAGCCATTTTCTGGGAGTTAGGGGATGGACCTGGCCAGCGTCCATCCTCCTGGCCAGTATTTGATGAAGCTTACTTTAGTTGGACAGTCATGGATTTGGTCTTTCTCCTAGCAATTTTCAGGTTTAACAGCTGTTATTTTCCACATAGGGCTGATAATGTATCTCATTGATGAAGGACTTGACCTTCGAACCCTATGTTCAATCAAGTAAATCACCAAAAAATAAACAACTGCATGTAATGTGTAAAGGGTTATTGACTTCCCCCACCCCTGAGATGTTGGTGACTCTCTCAACAGTTACCCCTGTCTAAAGTGGTTCCTGGTGGGATCACACCGCACACTTCAATCTGCCACTGGCATTGTGCAGACCTGATAAGGCAATTAGTCTTAGTTCTTCACATCAAAGGCAAGTTTTAGTTTTAATTTTCTTAGCAAAATGAGTGCTGTGATTTATTGGTGTCATTTTTATTTGCCATTAATTTCTAATAAAGTATCTTGGTGGATATAAGTTGACTTTGCTTTATTATTATTTTCCATTCCCTGCAATGTCCCTCAGATCTCAGGGAAATGCTACAGGGTGTTTTCCTGTGTCACAGGCTGGGGCTTTCAGCAGAAGAAATGGAGAATCCTGGCTGCAGTTTGTGTGCCATTTGAGCACTTGCCTTTGGCCATGGGGATTTCTTTTGAGAACTGAAAACCGTCTACAGATCACTCGCCTCATTTGTCAGTGGCCGTTTGCCTTATAGCACCGGTTTGTGTTTCTGTGCTCTTTTGTTCAGTGCTTCAGCTGGGCTGGTCATGGGTGAGGTGTTTTTTATGGGTTCAGAGTCAAAGGAGAAATGCAGCCATCCTGGTCATTCCCACTGGTCACAGAGATCAGACAGTCGCAAGGAAACTGTGATGCAAAGATCCAGTGTGATGGGAGCCTTGAGTCAAGGCTTAGAGATTCAGTGGAGGGAGGGGGATTTCTAAGTAGGAGAGAACCCCATTTGATTGGATAAGGGAGACAGGTAGAGTATTCAGAAAAGGGTAATCTTGTTTGGCTAGAGACCAAATGTTGTAAAGCAGCTAAAACAGAAAGAAAACAAACCAATTAAAATTAGTGGTTTATTGTTATAGAACCAGTTACCCTCAAGGCTTAGTGGCTTGACCAGTAGCAAGCTTCCATTCCTATTTGCAGCTCTAGGGGGTCGTGGGTCCAGGGGTAACTTAGCCAGGTACTTACCCCCTAAGAGTCTCTTACTTAGAGGAGGCAGGTAGATGTCATTGGGTCTCTGTCATCTGAAGGGAAGTTGTGGTTTGAATATGACCCCCATAGACTCCTATGTTTGAATGCTTGGTCATAGGGATTGGCATTATTAGGTGTGGCCTTGCTGGAGTAGGTATGGCTTTGTTGGAAGAAATGTGTCATTTGAGGTCTCATATATGCTCAAGCTACACCCAGTGGGACAGTTCATTTCCTGTTGCCTGTAGATCAAGATGTAGAACTCTCAGCTCCTTCTCCAGCATCGGGCCTGCCTGCCTGCTGCCATGCTTCCTGCCATGATGATAATGGACTAAACTTCTGAAACTGTAAGCCAGTCCCAATGAAGTGTTTTCCTTTATAAAAGTTGTTGTGGTCATGGTGTCTCCGGAGTCAGAAGTTCACATGCCTGTCCAGTTGTGCAGGCTGGGGATGCTGCTTGCAGCTGGTCTCCTCTAGAGAGGAAACGGTCAGTTGGTGACTGTGTGCTTTTCTGTTCTAGTCTTGGAGATCACATGAGTGTCTACCCAAATATCCTATGTATTAGGAAAGACTCAGATGTCAGCTATCACTGTGACAGCTTACACAAACTGATCGATTTTCTAAGAGGGAGGGTTGATTTAATTCAGTTTTAGAGGCTTAAGGCCATGGGATGAAGAAGTGTGCCAGCTTGCCGTGGTTGAGAATCCAAGAGGAAGGAAGGAAGGGGAGGGGCTGAACCAATATCCTCTTCAAAGCTGTGTCTCCAGGTAACTAACTTCTTTCCATAAAGTCCCATCTCCTGAAGACTAGATACCCCTTATGGTGCCATGGCTGAAGCTTCTATTATAGGCCATTAGGGGTCAGATAATATCCAGAGAGCTGTGGTTGCTAAGGTAGGTTTAGTAAGAGAAGGCATTATTAGCACTTCTTAAAGGGAAAGGCCTGAAAAAATGCCAGCACCTTGTAAAACCAAAAGCATTCTTGAAATAGGACAGAAACAAAAACACTATGTGCAGTTGCTTTTTTCTTTAAAAAAAAAACCAAAAAAACCCCCTCTTTCTACACAAGTATTCGTAAGTAGTTCAGTACTATGGCTTTTTTTGGTTGGCAAACCATGTTATAAATAAAGTTTTGTCTATTAAAGTACTTATTTTTTAAATTATAAAAATGATAATTTATTAAAAAATATTTCACAACCTGAAACAGGGAAAGTGGTATTAATGTGGTTGGTACTGAGGTGAAGCCTTCCTCAGTGCCCAAATGGGTCCCACAAACACCTGGGACCCCAAGAAGGGAGTTTCCTGGAAGCCACTCTGTGGATAGATCCATCCATCCCTCTGGTGCAGTGGTTCTCAACCTTCTTCATGCTGTGGTGACCCCGAACATAAAATTATTTTAGATGCTATTTTTTAACAGTAATTTTGTTACTGTTATGAATCATGATCTAAATATCTATTATGCAATCCCTGTGAAGAGGGTCATTCAGTCCCCAGAGGGGTCATAATCCACAGGTTGAGAACCATTGCTTTTGTGATTTTCCTCTGGAATCCACTTTGCTCTTCTGAAGAATTTATCCCTGTTCAAGGATTTCATGCTACTTTGCAAATGTATTCTCATTATTTTAACTATTATTTTCTCTATTTTAAGTACTTCACTGAGCTGCAGCCTTGAATGATTGTCAATAGTGTTTCTTTGGTGAGAAGCAGTTGAAAGTGATGTGGAGGTCTTTTCCTCTGGGTAACACATATTAGAAATATAGTCATACTTCACAATGGGGACAAGTTATGTGATACATGAGGACTCAGGCATTGGTCCCACTGTGTGTACATTATAACATGTTCTTGTGTGAATAGAGATGACATCAGTCAGTCACTTCAAGTGACCTCTTGATGTAATCAAGAGGGGCAGGAACTTGGGTATGATGGCACACTCCTGTCATCCCAGTAGCCAAGGGAGGAGGATCATGAATGAGTTTGAAGATAGTGAGACCTGAGAAGGGGAGAGAGAGAGAGAGAGAGAGTGTGTGTGTGTGTGTGTGTGTGTGTGTGTAATATTATCCAGTGTAATGTTCTTTGTGTGTGCTGATTTTTTTTTAGGCCATTTCAGCACAGTAGGTCTGTCATGCAACTCAACTCATGACTGTCCTTGAAATTGAAATACAGACTGTGGATTGTTGCTGAGAAGGGTATGCATCACTTTTCTGGGATACTTTTTTTGTACACTGTGAAGATGTGTCTTGGCCAGGTGCCTTCTGATCGATTTAATAAAGAGCTGAATATCCAATAGTTAGGAAGGAAAGGATAGGTGGGACTTCTAGGGAGGGAAAGGAGGAGAAGACAAATCTAGGCATGCAGAGAAACCAGCAAGACGCAGACCAAGTTGGACATACAGAATGGAGGAAAGCTAAAAAGCCACATGGCGGAACATAGATTAATAGAAACTTGTTAATTTGAGTTATTAGAGCTAGTTGGGAACAAGCCTAAGCTAAAGGTCAAGCTTTCATAATTAATAGAATTCTCCGTGTTGCTATTTGGGAGCTGGTGGCCCCAAAAGAAAGTCTGACTACATATCACCACTCCCAGTATTAGTATCATTCTAGCATCCATGGCTGTTTTCACACCAGTGTGCCGTGTGCTGGGGTGGGAGGCAGTGTTCTGACAAATGTTTTGCATAAATATTTTTCATAATTACCAGAAGGAAGAGGAACACATTATCAACCATATAAGGGAAAATATGTTCATTTATCTCACAAATGAATGTAAATTCTCTCAGTATACCCATATCATTCTGAATAATACCCCCCAAGTAAAAACATTTCTTTGCATGAAAAGAGACTCTGAAATATAACTGAGAAACTGGCCCCGTAGAGCATAGAACACATTGCCTCTCTCTTGTTTAACACACTTAAAGGGAAGAGCAGAAAAGCAACACCTTATTTAAAGAATGTTGAGGTTGAAAAGCATAAGAATGTTAATTTTTTCTCCACTGTCATTTTCTACTTTTTCATTTCAACAATACCCAGTGCCCACTTGTTCCTGGAAAAGAAAGTATGCCGCTGGCTTTCTTTTAAACAAGGAATGCTGCCTGTATGGAAAGCAGAGGGGAACCAGCGACTGATGGAAGAAAAGATCTTGCTCACAGAGGTGTGTGGGACAGGGTGTTTATTAGCAAGTCAGTGCACTCGTGGGATTTCCCACTTAGAGTATTAGTGAAATGCGATTTCTGCATCTTGGTAATTGTTTCTTAAAACAGCTTTCTAAAGCCAGCCAAACACTCCTCCTGCTCACTTCCTGTTTGGCAGCTGGGGTTCTATTATGAAAATGGTGGAGTGGGAGTCTCAGGTCTTCAGCAGAGCACAGGCATAGACCCGGCATCCTCTCCTCTCTGGTGTGCTGCCCATAGGATCCAAGCAGGTACTTAGGCTCAGGAAGTGCACCCTTGGTTCATTGAGCTAAAAACTCTCTCTCTCAAGGCTTCTTTGTATTTTCTTGTTTCTATTGACATATGACCACTTCTTTTCAGTCTTCTTCCCCTGGGACTAAGAGGATTGGAATGGAGTGGGGACGAGGGAAGGGGGAGCATGGTAGGGGAGGATGAGGGGAAGGAGAGCACAGTAGGGAGTGAGGACAAGGAGAGGGAGGGCACAGTAGGGAGGGAGGACAAGGAGAGGGAGGGCACAGTACTTACTTGCTCTCACTATGTGGCCCTGACTGACTTGGAACTTGCTAGGTAGACTGCATTGGCATGAAACACACAAAGATCACCTGCCTCTGCCTAGGATTACACCCCCGCACACAGCAACATAAGTATTTTTAATTAAAATAATAGCAGAGTGTGATTTTTTTATATCGCATAATCTGGAAGTTTGGATATTAGAAGAATTCTGAAAGCGGCGCAAACCTGATCCTGCAGAGTCTGCTGAGCTCAGCACGAGCCTGTGTAACCCAGCAGCAGAAGGCTACTCCAAGATATGTCAGCATGACAGGGCTTTTATACCCCATGAGGGATATCAGCCATTGGTAGAGAACTAGAATGTGCTGGTCGAGTCAGCTTTTCTCAGTGACTTCAGAGGCAACTGTCCTGGTGTCTTACTGATGTATACGAATAATCCTGAAACTCAATGGCTTCTAAAACAACTATGTTTGTTTTTGTTTTATTATCTATTTGATTTATGCTTTTTGGAGATGAGGTCTCGTGTAGCCGAGGCTGGCCTCATGCTTTCTTTGTAACTGAAGATGACCTTGATCTCTGGATTCTTTGCCTCCTTCATACTAGGATTACATACATCAGCCATCATACACAGCAACAGCAGTTTGATTTTGCCCCTAAAACTGGGGGAGCCTGCCTTGTCTGTGCTTACTTGGAGTTGACAGCGTGACCAAGTGGAGCCTTTTGGAAAGCTCTTCTCTCAGGGTTGGGAGATCAGGCAGCTTAGAAACACCCTGCACTGGAGGATTTCTCTGCCTTCCCTGCATCCCAGTCTGCTACTCATGCCTTTATTGCTTCTGTAGTTTTGCTTTTATAAAAAACTATGAAGTTGGAGAGATGGCTCAGTG
>LOJH01053329.1:0-12204 GCA_001685095.1 Ellobius talpinus
TATTAACCAATGAAAGTAACACATAGACAGATGACCCTCCTCCATCAGGGCACAGCTAACTGCAAAGGAGGCTGGGAAATGTAGTCTGCATGCCCTGTAGGGAAAGGAAAACCAGCTGTACCATTTCTCCCTTTTACAAAGGAATGGAGCCCAAGCAAGTGAGGTACTTGATAAATTCATGTGGCTATTGAAGGAGGCAGTATCCGTCTCTACATCTGTGCTCTTAACCGCTAGGTCCCTTGACCCCCCCCATGACCTAGCTTCCTGCTCTTGGCCATTCAGCCTAAGCCCAGTATGCTTACAGAGCTTTCTCAAGGGCAGGAAACAAATTCTAATGGTATCTCTTAGCTTAGAAAAGCTTTTTTTCTAATATGCACCAAATCCCTTGACAATCAGGGCTTCCCTATGTCGGTAAAAATGATGTTGCGAGCACATGCTGAAGTCTGGCTTCATTCCACTTCCTACTATAGGTATGACAGTCACCCTCTGTGGGGATGACAGTTCCTACTGCACAGTGCTTCCCAGGTTTATGCTCTGCCATTGGTTAGCTATGGCATCTTGGGCAGTAAGCACCTCCCTCTGGTTTCCTTCTCTGCCCAGAAGAAGGGGTGACAGGAACTTCCTTCAAAGGTTTCCTGGGTCAATAAAATGATGTTACTAGGTGATGCCTGGTAGATATGTGTCGGCAAAGGAGATCCCCACATTGAGGGGTTAAAACCCCAAAACCAAGTATCTCCTAATGATTAATATTCCCTCCAGGTCGCTAGATACCATGTGTGAACCAGCTCCGGGATCCGAGGGCCCCTTCTCTGGCCCTCTCTCCCTCTCCCAGCTGTCTACGGTGTGCAGGTCAGACCAAAGCATCACCCTCCTGGCTTCAAACCCGCCCCACTTTGATCATCCAGTTTCTGCACCACGGACACAGGGGCCTTCCATTGGACAGAGCACGACCCTGTCTGCTCAGCCTGGAGGAAGCCAACAAAATATCACTAAGCTCTCTTCCCACACCGTGGCTTCTCTTGCACAAGGGTCATGGATGCATAGTGATACTTCAGAGGAAGCTACCCAGGCCACTGCTGACTCTGTGACAGTTCACAGCCCCTTCAGGGCTCTGTCTGGTGCTGCCGGCACCGGGGCAGAACAGATTGCCACACGTATCCCTGAGCCCAGTATCTCACCTGCCTCCACCACACTGCCCGGCAAACACCTTGGACCCTGGCCTACTTCACCAAACCCCAGGAGCGTCTCTCAGACCAACCAGAGGACACAAGCCACCACCAGGGTTCTCCGCACACATCCTCCACAGGACGAGATCCCAGTCTTGCTGTTAGATGACGACAGTGAGGAGGAGGAGACTCAGCATCAGGTGGCAGCCCCTCACCAAGATGTCTCTTGTGATTACCACCCCTGCAAGCATCTGCAGACCCCATGTGCAGAGTTGCAGAGGCGCTTCAGATGCCGTTGCCCTGGCCTCAGTGGGGAAGACAGCATCCCAGACCCTCCCAAGCTGCAGGGGGTTTCAGAGATGACTGACACGTCAGTGCTTGTCCACTGGTGTGCCCCCAACTCAGTGGTGCACTGGTACCAGATCAGCTACTTGGCAGACAGAGGATCTGGGAACCAGTCAGTGGTGGACATCTATGCTACAGCCAGACAACACCCCCTGTACAAGCTGTCACCAAGCACTACCTACCATGTGTGTGTACAGGCAGCCAACAGGGCTGGCCTGAGCCAGCCGCAAACCTCAGGCTGGAAGAGGTCATGTGCTACCTTCACAACCAAGCCCAGCTCTGTGGTCATCTTCTGGGGACTGTGTACCTCCAGTGGCCTGTTACTGGTTAGCACCCTCGTGCTGTCTGTGTGTCTCTGGAGGCAGCACTGGAGGCCACACAGGCAGTTCTATGACACTGACCTGGTGGCCTTCAAAAACCCGGCCAGGGCTGAGGAAGTAACTCAGTGGTAGTGATTTACCTATGCGCAAGGTCTTGGGTTTATCCCCAACATCAAAATCAGACACATTTGAGGCCTTGGATTAATCTCTAGCAGCCAAATGAAACAACAGACTAGCCTTTGACCACGTGCTGAAGCTCCAGACCTGCAATTATCCCAGCTTCTTTTTTCCAATCAAACATCTGCATGCAGAAATATGACCTAATGCTTAAAATAACCACAAGTTCTACATTCCCCAAAGCCTAGACGTGGTCTTACTGTGGTGCAGCCCATACTGGTCTCAAACTCGGGACCCTTCTGCCTCTCTCTCCAAATGGGGTTACAAGAGTTTGGAGAGGAGGCAAAATTGAACCCACAAACAGCGTTTATTTCTATTGTAAGAAAAAATTGTTTGAATCCATCTCTGTCTGCAGAACAGGTTGCAGCACAAACACCATGTTGCAGAAAGCAAGTGTATCCTAGCTGGACCCGAATACGAAACACGCTATACACTTCTGAGTGACTAAGTTATTCAAGCATGTTTTCAACATCCTAAAATATAGCCCGTTTCATCAAATATATGCCCAAGAGAATTGGAGTAGGCATTTGAAAGCCCTCCCCTAGATCCTGCTTTAAAAGCTACATGTGAATTAGTATTGTCCTAAGTAATTAAACGGTTCCAGTGTTTTTAGCCTACACTCAAGGATGAGTCTATTCTATGCAGACACTGAGATAAGTTTGACAATCAGCATACACAAATGAATACTCTAGTATTCTCATTCAAATACAGCTCTAGTATATTTTTTAAAATGAACATAATGCTGGTGCACACCTTTAATCCCAGCACTGGGGAGGCAGAGGCAGGTGGATCCCTGTGAGTTCAAGACTGACCTCATCTACAGAGCTAGTTCTAGGACAGCCAAGCCCTACACAAAGAAACCCTGTCTTAAAAAAAAAAGACAATGTATTTTTTTAACAATTCAGTATAAAAAAAATCATGAGGACATTTGAACTATTTTGTAAGAGGAGATATGGAAAAAGTGTTGAACAGAGCTACAGCAAAACCCCTCATACTAAGGATACTATGAAACAATAACCACAATAAGCAGATATAATAAAGAGAATAAACATCTAATTTCCTCCCTAAGCACTTTGCCATCTTTTTATTTGACATTTCTGTGGGCTCACCATCCTGGATGTTCCAGCAGTCCCTGTGTCTCCAGTCTCAGCTGCTCAAAGTTAGAAACTGTGTGGAGAGCTGAGGCGGGGCAGCCCCCAGGCTGGCCCACTCGTCTCTCTTCCCTGTGAATCACCGGTAGGGTCTTCTATGCTCCAAGGCCACAGTAGCTGCATTTGTCACTTTTCTATTACTATGAAAAAAACATCACAACCAAGGCAACTTACAGAAAGAAAGGTTTATTTAGCTTGTGGTTCCAGAGGGGCCAAGAATCTGTCACGGCTGAGAGGTTGCGAGCAGGTAATCATGGCAGTTGGAGCTTGATGTTGAGAGTTCATTTTTTTTGGTGGGGGGGTCTTAGTAAACTTTCTGTTGTTGTTTACTTTTATTGATTCTTTGCAGATTTCTCATCATGCTTCCCAGTCCCGCCCACCTCCCATCCCCGTCCCCCCTCTCCCCAAAACAAATGAACAAACAAAACAAAGTAAAACCAACAAAACAAGCAAAAACAAAGAGAAGAATATTGTTGTGGAAGCTGTAGTGTGGCCTGTTGAGTTACACAGTTCACCCAAGGTCCTTTCATCTTCAAGTGTTCTTGCTATGAGTCACTGGGTCTGGCTCAAGGTTATTGATAATGGGCTCTCACTAGGTCTCCCCTTGGATATCCTATTGTTTGTGTCCTGGGGATTCTGCAGTTTTGGATCCATAAGTTTGTCCCCTTCACCTGTTCCAACAGTTCATAGATATGGTGGATGTTCGGGTGGGCCAGTTTATGACCCTGGTTCTGGGCCTTGGTGGTAGCTGGGCTGGCCAGCCCACCAGCTCTCCTCCGTTGTCACCACCAGGGGGAGCTCTCCAGCCCACCCAGCCTGCAACAAGGAGCGGGGCCAGTTCTCTTGCTCTCAGCCCCATAGGTCTGGCTCCCCTACAGACACCACCAGAGCCAGCTCCACTGTCTTGCCCAAGAAAAGGTGCAGGGCCCTCTCTCCCGATTGCTGTACTGGGGGAGGGGAGCATGGGACAGTGAGGCCAACTCTCCTGCTCTCAAGCCTTTAGGGCTGGCTCACCTGCATCCCAAACAAAGTTAGCTCTAGCCTTGGCAGGGTGAAGGGTTTGCTCTCCTGTGTGCCACAACAGTGAGGCGCCAGGCTAGTTCTCCCACGCTTGCATGACCTCAGGCAATAAGAGGTGGGGGGGGCAGCTTTTCCTCACCTATACCACCGTTGGGGGCTGCAGACCCCTGGCCCCTTGACTTTCTTTGCTTGCTGGAGTGAACTGAGCAAAACAACTTGTTTGCCTGTGCCTGCAGCTGCTCTGAGCGTGAGACCCGGATGGGGGTGTGTGGTTCTGGTGAGGCTGAGAGCTGGGGCATGGCTATCATTTAAGGATCCCTATATAAGTTTCCCTGGAGGACAATAAACTTGGCATTCTTGTATCAAGAATGACCTGTGTCCCTGTGTCTCTGCCTGTCTATGTGTGTGTTTTTAAGTCTCCAGCTTAGTTCCCGGCTCACGTACCATCCTGTAGTGCAAGCACTACATACCACCACAGGGCTGACTAGTCGGGAAGGAATCATTTCTCCTGCCATCATACTCTCAGGGCTCGTTCACCTACACCACCACGTCAGCTCTAGTGTACTGTCCAGGTGGTATGTAGGGCTGGCTCTCCCATGTGCTGCAGGGCCCACTTGTGTGCTTCAGGCAGCGAGGGAAAAGGCTAGCTCTCCAACTTTCGTGATCCGGGAGGCCATCCCTCTCGCTCTTGCCGAACACAGGTAGCAAGGGGTGGAGGGGGAGGGCACCTTTCCTTCCACCCAGGCCACCACATGGCAGACCAGTGAGTGGCAGGGTCAGCTCTGCTGTTCTCACACCCTCAGAGCTGGTTCACCTGCGTCCTGACAACAGGGTCAGCTCTAGTGTGTTGCCCAGGTGAGATGCATGCACATAACGAGGAGTGGGGCCATCTTTCCTGATTGTGGGGGCCAACAGTGAGCAACAGTGAGCAACAGACTTAGCTATTCCAGTGAGCAACAGACTCCAGTGAGCAACAGACTTAGCTATTCCAGGGACAGCTCAGCACCATCCTCAGATTTCAACACACTTGGCTCCTACGACCCGTGTTAACACAAGCCATGGACATCAACAGACCAAGGCTGCAGCAGGACCATGGACCCAGACATGACCCTCGGCAGCAGCCCTGGCATCACCACGGTCCTGGGACACCAACAGTCTCCTGGCTGACCAGATCCTATGCATCTGTGTGGCCTTTGGTGGTACCATGGGCCACGGACATCAACTCAGACTCTGGCTGCTGTAGAGCCACGGACCCAGACATGGCCCAAGCAGCAGCCCTGGCCTAGATGATACCATTCAGATCAGCACGGCCCTGGTGGCAGCAAGGCCCTCAGACATTCACAGACCCCAGGCATCAGTGTTGCCATTGGTGGTATCATGGGCCATGGACATCAATACTGATCCTGGCTGTGGCAGAACCATAGCCCCAGACAGCAGTTTCACCTCCCACCCCCCAACACCAATCTAACCCCAAGTGGTGGTCCAGACCACAGGCCTCTGCATGGCCCTCAGTGGCAACAGGAGACAGCCATCAATTCAGCTGCTTCAGGGCCTCGGACCAAGATTAGCCCAACAGGTGCAGCCATCACCTCGGACTCAGGTGGCAACAAGGCCTTTCACACTGACCTGTTTCTCACCACCCTCCCCTCCTCAGATCCGGCTCTCCCCAACCCATGGACCTCTCCACCTTATTCTTTCATTTCCCCATACTGTATTTGCTCACCATAATGGTGGCTTAGTGTTCCTACCAGCCATATGGCATGGCTTGGATCCATTGTTGCTGTGTCCCAGCCCGTAGCTAGAGTCCAGGTGGCTCCTAGTTGAGTCCTGCACCACCAGCCAGTGGCAAGGCATGGTGCAGAGCTGTTGCTGTGCTGCAGGCAGAGGCTAGGGTGCAGGGCCTCGGGCAGTGCTTGATGGAGAGAGCGCAGAGCTGTTGCTTTTGCAGCCAAGGGCTAGAGTCCCCAGGCGGCTCCTGGTTGAGCAGAGCTGTGTTGTCAGAGGCCTGGGGCTGCAAGTGAACTGGGAATAAATAGCACATGGCTTTGAAACCTCAGGAGTATGACACACTTCTTCCAGCCAGGCCACATCCCCTAAATCTCTCCCAAATGGTGACACTAACTGGGGACAAAACATCCAAACACCCAAAACTTTGGGACATTCTCATTCAAAACACCACAGTAATATAATCTGGTACCTGATGATGTGAGAAGCCAGGACCAGCAACAGAGCTGCACCAATAAAAAATGCAAGGAAGCTTGAGTTATCTCTAACTTCTGTTTTAACACAGCTCAACAAACTGACTGGAGAGTTGATAGGGATTCCCCTCTGTATGCTGTGAATATGTTTTATTACCATTGGTTAATAAAGAAGCTGCTTTAGGCCTATGGCAGGGCAGAAAAGAGCAAGGCAGGAATTCCAAGCAGTGAAAGAGAAGAAGGTGGAGTCAGAGAGACACCAGGTAGCTGCCGAAGGAGAAAGGTCAGCCGCTAGCCAGAACCTTACTGGTAAGCCACAGCCTTGTAGTAATACACAGATTAACAGAAATGGATTAATTCAAATAAGAGTTAGCTAGAAATATGCCTAAGCTATTGGCTAAGCAGTATTGTAATTAATATAGTTTCTGTGTGATTATTTTGGGTCTGGGCGGCCGGGAAATGAACGAGTAGAGTCTTACTATATGGTTCCACATTACACTTAGGTTAAAACTAAGGAGAAAGGTCAACCAAAGGCTTCCAGTATGTAAAGGAACCCCCAGCTTTCTGACCCTACCTGCACCCCACGATCCTAAACACAAGGTGTGGCAAGTCTTTAAAGTCAAATGGTCCTGAACCAGTTATTTTTACCACATAAGAGGAAGTGCTGCATCTTAGTGCATTTCATAGATTGGGAAACTTCTACAACTGCATAAAGACACACCACGGAACAACCCAAGTGGAAGGCACATTTTCCCCAGCTCTTTTATTCTTTTACTGAGTTAACAATAGAAGATTCTCCAAAACTTTAAGAAAAAAAAAGACTCCAAAAAATATAAAGTTTTATATTATTTACATGACATATGAGTACAGGTTACAATATCATACAAACATCACATCTGAAGTAGTGGGGAGGCATGATGTAATTCTCTGCCTTTTAGACGCAAAGCCTATTACATGTTCTCCTTTCTGACTCCTGTGTTACCTGTTATCCTAATACATAAGCTATTTGGTACCTGAGAGGCTGGAAGACTACTGATGAACTCAATACCATTTTATTTGATCTTTTTTATTTTCAAAACTCTGTACATTTTAAGTCTCTGTACACCTTTACCTTACCCACAGCTAAGTTTATTCTCATCTTTTCAAACAGTCAAGTATTAATCACATACACTGTTAATGTGTATATAGACTTAAAATTCAAACATAAAAATACGTAGCCACGCTGTGTAGGGTATATACCTAATCTTAGGAAATCCCTCCTGCTTTTCTGTTTCAATGCTATCAACAATGTTTTTGAAAAATTTTCTTAAAAAAACAGTAACTAGAATAATTCATCTCACAAATTAATCAAAAACTTAAGATTAAAAATTCTACATTATAGTTTTATTTGTATTTAAAAATACACTGGAAATTCTGCATAGGCCCATGATAGAGCTTATTTTCGACGTACATTACTTCGGTTTGAAGACATGGTTTGTCTGAACAAGTCCTTTCTCAAGCTGAACACCAAGATGGGGAAAGTCCTGCAGCTTTCACTGGTGCTGCTATCGATGATGCAAGTTGCTTCCTTGCTGCTGGAGCTGGATGTCTCTCATTTGCCCTTTATCACCTGAACAGTTTTCCGACCATAGTGATAATAACTGTATGCTGACGCAGCTGTAGTAAAGGCTGTACAACACCTTGAGAGGGCAGAAATGGGACTCAGCTGTCAAATCTAAAAACACTAACAGCAAAAATCATAAAGTACACATGTAAAAGATGGACTAAGAAAATAGAACTGTGTGACAGAATTGTCTAGCTACAAAAATCTAAATCCATGACTTCCTTTAAGACATCTGAATTGGTGATGCCAAATAAAAGTCATCTAATTATCAAGGCCTACAGACTAGCAGTCCTAGCAACTGTCCTTTCTGACTACAACCATAGGTGCTCTATGTTCTCTTTTTCTCCCATAAAAACATGTTCATACAGACAGAATGGAGACAACTGTAAAAGGACTGGAGAAATATGGCGCAAATCTAGACTGCTCCTTCTTAGACGGCTTGGCACAAATCTAAATTACCTTGCATTACCTTGAAGCAAAAACAGGAGAACCAAGTTATACAAGGATGCAGTTTGAGAGAGAGAAAACCTCCATTAATAAATAAAAACACAAAGGAAAAAAACCTTTCATTTTATGTAAGAAAATAAAGTTCAGATTGTATCATTTTTAAAAGTCTTTAGCATAATTTACTTTGGTTAACCACCCACCTTTGTTTCAGACTGCTAAAGCATGTTTTAATTATAATTAAAAGTTTAGCAAAATATAGTTCAAAATCAATGATAGTCTATATGGAATGCTTAAAGTTTAAGTTGACACATTTCAAGACATTTACAAATAATCACAAATAAGCTTTCTTGTTGGACTTTCTTGAGACCACCAGCCCCTAAATAATGACACAGTGACTTATTATTAATTATGAAAGCTTGACCTTAGCTTAGCCTTGTTCCCAACTAGTTCTTACAACTTAAACTAACCTGTTTCTGTTAATCTATGTTCCGCCACATGGCTCTTTACCTTTCCTCTGTTCTGTTTGTCCAACTCCCTCCGAGTCTGGCTGGTGAACCCCACCCTCCTCCTCTTCTCCAAGAGTTCCTCTCTCTCCTCAGAAGTCCCACCTATCCTTTCCTACCTATTGGCCATTCCATTCCTTATTAGAACATCACAATGACACATCTTCACAATGCACAAAAAGATTACCCCACAACAGTAATTAGCACATTCAAATAAGATTCAAAGTGCTTCCACTGGGTGTCCTCCCACCACACCCTCTACTAAGCTGGATCCTCACCACCACAGTCCAAAATGTCTGCAGAGGATCCAGCTCACCTGGAGTTATGGCTCAAATACCACTTCCTTCCTGTAGTTATCCCTATTATTACTTTTTCTTCCTCTAAAATTCTTAACACACTGGCAATACTCCTCATTCCTCCAAGTTTGACTGCTAACTTCTATGCTCCATGCCTGAGAGTAAGGTCAAGAATGATAGCGCACAGCCAGGTGGTAGTGGCGGTAGTGGCGCACGCCTGTAATCCTCGCACTCAGGCAGAAGCAGGTGGATCTCTGTGAGTTTGAGGCCAGCCTGGTCTACGAAGAGAGTTCCTGGACAGACAGAGCTGTTATACAGAGAAGCCCTATCTTGAAGAAACAAACAAAAAGAATGACAGGGCACACCGGCCAGTTGTGTTAGTCACAATCTACTGTAAGAAGAAGCTTCTCTGTAGGGTTGGGAGATGCACTAACACATGGGTATAAAGACAGGAACTTAAGGACAACTAATCACTATGTCCATTTAGCAGAATGATAGTACTAAGTTCTCTCCTTGAGTCTATGACTTAGCCAGTCAATGGTTTTGGGGTCCTGCTAATGGAACAGGGCTTTAGTGCCATCATGTGGAGAAGGTTTTAAATCCAATCAGAAAGTAGTTGGTTAGTATCATAATATTTGTGCCACTACTGCAAACATTTGCTATTATAGATTTCAGGGTTCAAAGCTGGGCAAACTGTTGCTTATGAGAGTCTGTTTAGTACCCAGCTGCAAACAAAAGAACTATATCACATTGCCTATCCCCAAAGCTTAGGGATCATCATGCAAGAAGCAGGGAAAAATTTTAAGAGACAGAAGCAGTGGGCATTTGCAACAAAAATAGTACTTATTGAACATGATGGTGACACTATAAACATAAACTTATAATGGCTATGACTGTAGGCATGCATTAAGAACAGCACAAGCCAGCCAAAATCTCTGCATGAAGAAAAGTTGGGACTCATGAAATTCTACCCCTTTCTGAGATGCTACTGGCAACTGATGGCTGCTGGGGGGAAGGAAAATTGGTTTCCTTCAGGTATATGGTTCCTTAGAGGTTACCATGTTCTAGTAGAGGGTACTATACACCTGTGCACATACAAGTAGCATTAAGTGGACTCACTGAGCATTTAGAAAGAAAAAAAGACAGCAAATAAAACCAGGAAAAGTAGTAGAGGAAAAGAATTGAAAGGAAGAGAAAAGAGGGTGGCCAGAGTTTTGTCATCTAACACTTCAAGAACAAAGTCACTCTAGGATAGTCACAATAAGCCATTGTACTGATATTCTCAGAGTAATTCTAAATGTAGCTTACCACAGTATCTGAAGATAAATGCTATCAGCATAATTGAAAACCGGAGCTGCCAAAGAAGCTGCCACCAAAATTAACTGGACTGCTGTATTTACCTTAAAAAAATAAAGGCATTATAAATGAACAGTGCCAAATGGGTCATGTTTTAAGCTTTCAAGGCAAAGGTACACTCATCATGACACACTCTAAGCATTCTGGATCGAACAGTGTTACCCATGCCAAAGTTGGCATTCCAAGGTGAGAATACCTAACAGGTCAGAGTCAACAACTAACCTATCTGCCTACATAGTGTTATTTACAATGAGGGTGCTGACAACTATCAGAAGGTACATCTTGACTCCTGCAGCAATTCAAGGGTGCTAGAAAACGTTTTGCCTTTTTTCCTTGTTACCCATTCAAACAGCTCTGTAAATATGACATAATGAAGTGGATTCTCCCTGGGTGAAAGAATCACAGCAAGCAACAGAGCCAAACCCAGAACCCAGACTTCCAAGGCTGCTTTCCTTGCTGCCTGCCACACCCTGTGAGGTCAGAAACTGAAATGCATTCATTGCCATGAAATCTTCTGGGGAAATAAGCACTGCCTATCCTCAACAACACAAAATAGAGCCAGAAACAGTCTGAAGACGACATTCTATGAAGCAATCTGAGTATGATGCAGCTAAGGAAGGTGCACAGAGACACATCTTGGTCCAATTATTCATCCTGCAGTCAAAGGACAGTGATCTGGTTTTTAGGTTTTTTTTTAAATAATAAATTCTGTCTGAGAAACCTTCTATAAGAACAGTGTTTACTCTTTATCCAAACTAACCAAAAGGCAGAGAGAGACTATGCAAATTAACAAAATCAGAAACGAAAAGGGGGACCTAACAACAGACATGGAGAAAACCCAGAAAATCATTAGGTCATGTTTCGAAAACTTGTACTTCACAAAATTGAAAAACTTAAAGGAAATGGACAATTTTCTGGATAAATATCACTTACCAAAATTAAATCAAGACCAGATGAGCAAATTAAATAGACCTCTAACTGCTAAAGAAATAGAAACAGTCATCAAAAGTCTCCCAATCAAAAAAAAGCCCAGGACGAGATGGTTTCAGCGCAGAATTCTACAAGATTTTCAAAGAACTAATATCAATACTCCACAAATTGTTCCACACAACAGAAATAGAAGGAACATTGCCAAACTCTTTTTATGAGGCTGGAATTACCCTGATAACCAAACCACACAAAGAAAGGGAATTACAGACCAATTGCACTCATGGACATTAGTGCAAAACTGGTCAATAAAATACTGGCAAAATTAATCCAAAAATACATCAGAAAAATCATCCACCATGATCAAGTTGGCTTCATTCCAGAGATGTAGGGATGGTTCTATATATGAAAATCTGTCAATGTAATCAACCATATAAACAAACTGGGGGGAAAAAAACACATGATCATCTCATTAGATGCTGAAAAAGCCTTCGATAAAATACAATATCCCTTCATAATAAAGGTCTTAGAGAGAGGAGGAATATAAGGAACATACCTAAACATAATGAAAGCAATATACAGCAAGCCAACAACCAACAAACTAAACAGAGAGAAACTCAAAGCAATCCCACTAAAAGCAGGAATAAGACAAGGTTGTCCACTCTCTCCATATCTATTCAATATAGTACTTGAGG
>LOJH01053330.1:0-12204 GCA_001685095.1 Ellobius talpinus
GGGAGGGGAGAGGCAGGGAGGAGAGCAGAGAAAAATGTAGAGCTCAATAAAAATTATCAATAAAAGCTTTGCAATTTTTGTTGTTTTCTAGTACTTGCCGAGGAATATTGACAGATGTGTTTGAGAAGTTTAAATTACCGAGAGTACCACAGCACAGCAGCTGATTTTTTTTAAATAAAAAGACCAATATAAGGCATTGTCAGTGCCTCTTAAACCTTTCTTCATTCCTTCTAAACCTCAATGCAGACCAGAAAAAGGCAACATTTTTTTTTTCATTTTTTTTCTGGCAACTTCTCTAAAAGTCTACCAGCACCACCTAAAAATATCCAGTGACTGTCCAGTGAGAGAAAATGAGTTACCCATGTCAAATGACTTCCAAAGATCAAGTCTTGATTTGCCCTTTCTTCCAATTACAAAACCAAAGGATGCGTACTGGTACAGAAGCGAATGAGGAATCTAGATCTGGAAGAACAGAGACAGCAGTTTGGATTCTGTGGACCCTGATTCAGAATGTTAAGGGCATGGTTTCTAAACCTCTCTCTAAACCTTACAGAATTTTCTCAACTTTTGGAGCTAAGACACTAACTATACCTAAAAGGGATTCTTAACTCTGTAAATCTATAGTGATGAAATATGTTAAACAGATGTATTATTACCAATTTCAAGGCTCCATTTGTGACCAAGCACACTGTATTCCCAGGTAATCATTTCTCTCTGAATTTAACTCCTTCCTTCTGAAGAGTTAAAGCTTCCTGATTCCTCACTGAGAAGCAGAAGGCACATTCTGTGTTATGTAGCTTATGCTTCTCTGTAATAAACACTTGTACCAAAGAAAAATGTCTACTCAGCCATTAATTTATTGAATAGCTCTCTGGGGTCACCTTCTGTGTGACAGATGGAAGGAAACCACATGGGATATAATGGTGAACAAGTCAACATTAGAGAACACTTTTTAAAAATTATTTCTTTCCCCCCATTTTCCCTCTTACTTTTGGGTTTATAGTATAATTTCATCATTTCTCCCTTTCCCTTTCACCCTTCAAACCCTTTTATATAATTTTTTCTTGCTTTCCCACAAGCTCATGACCATTTTTATTAATTATTAACAAACACATATATGTATATACACATATGTTCCTAAATACATAAATAAAACAGCTTTATATTTTATAATTATATGTATATATAATCCACATATATAATATATAACATCATAAAAATACCTTATACAAGTCTGTATAATATTAAATGCATATACATGCTTCATGTCTGACCATTTGGTATTAGATAATTTCTTGGTGTGCTCTTCCCTGGAGACGGGGGAGCAACAGAAAGAGAAAAAGCAGGACATTTGTTTTGTTTTGTTTTCTTTTAAATCCATTTATTTTGAGCTTATGAATTTGAAATCTTCTAACATGATGAATATATTTACTTGTGATATAAAGAGACTGGAAACTGCAAAGTAAAAGTCTTTCTTTTTGCATTATGTGGTGTATCACCTCCAGAAACGTTCTGTGGGCTATCATTTCTCAATATTTTGCTGTAGAGAATCTATGGAAAAACAAGCTCTGTCAATTGCTGATACATATGGTTGAGTTTAAAGAAGGGAAATAGAGCATCATCTCAATTTAAAGAAGAGCTCACATTTCCCTGCACATGCCAGAAGCATGATTTACACCTGTTATTATCTAAGGTTAAATGGCTTCCCGAATCTTATGCTGATTGTTACCACTGAAGACAACATAGAGACAAATGCCCATATCAACCCTTCAAGTGCTGTCAGACACACTGAAGATCCTTGACAGATCTTGGCATTTGAGCCAAGCTCACATATATTTAATTCCACTTAAAGAACCGAGACTCCCATCAAAAGATTATTTTAAAATGTGAAATAGTTAGAGAAGATATTGACATTTAAAATGTGCAATAGCAAGAAACAGAGAGGGCCAGGGGAGAAGAATGGAGGAGCGGAACAAATAAAAACAAAGTTATGTGTGGAAATGCCACAGTGGAAACTATTACTGTGTAGGATAATGGGAAACAAACAAACAAAATTCTCTAATGCCTCAAGTAATGAAAATTCAATACTTATTAGAACTTTCAAATACAAAAGTATATAGAAATAAATTCTTGGAGTCCAAACACACATCATGTTCCTGAGAATTATTATACTAGGATTTATTTTTCTGTAAGGAAATGTGATGAAATTATTTTCTTATTAATGGGGAAATTGTAAGTTAAACAGCTTACAGGTGATTCAAATACACAAGCGTGAAAACCATAAAATAATAAAACAATAAGAAAAATGTACTTCACCTAAATTCTCCTGAAAAATCCTTTTGAACGAGCTGAAAATTTCTTATGCGGTCTACAAACTAAAGAGATGAATTAGAATTGCCTGGCTTGAAGTGCAATAGCATAATTCAGGGGAATTGGTGCTTTTAGAAGTGGCATAAATCAATGAACGTACTTACTCAGGATTATCTATGGGCAGGAAACAATCAATGAGTTTGGTGGAATTGTTTTTTGAAAGCACAGCACCTTCCTTAATTTATACTATAATATCAGCGTCTTTGATAAAGGAGATTTTCAGACCACGTGTTTTGGTCTCACCCTTTCTCTTGTGCTGAGAGAAGAGAAAACAGCAAACAGTTATTCCATTTCTAGACCCAAAATACATAAGGTTCAGAGAGACTTCAATAAAGTCTTTGTCCTACCTTCCCTTCTTTCTTTTAAGTCTTTCCTTGTTGGATGACTTTTTTAAAACGGAAAATTGATTTTAGCTGACATTGTAGTAGAGGTAGGTCACTGAAAGCGGTTCTCTGGGGCTGCAGGATTCCCAATAGAGGTAAGGAAGATCTTTTTATAAATGTCTTCTAGGAAAAAAAAACACTGGAAATATGAGAGTGTCCTATTTGACAGCTCAGTTCTAACTGCTGGAGGTTTCCACCAGCCTCACATTTAATTTTCACGCACATAACCCAGTCCCAGTCCCTGTAACTTGCATCTGCATATGACTGTGTATTTGTGTGTTCAAGCACGTGTGGAAGTTAGTTCACTGAATTTGCAGGTTACTAACCACCAGTATTTATAAGGAAATCCAGCTTCATTTGAGAAGTCATTGTGCAAAAACAATAGCAGCATTGTGACTTTTGTGATTTCTAGCTGTCCCCATTACACATTATTGCTCAACAGTTTATCTCGGAACATACTTGCTCAAAAGAAAGAAAAAAAACATTTTGCAAATCAAGAATTGAGAAGTACTACATCCAAAATTTAGTATCTGTTCATAATAGCATCAACTGGATGAAGGTAGCTCAGGAGAATATTTTATTCCTTCTGTATCTAAGTGTACTTTGTGCCTTTTTTCTTTCTGTTTCGGTGCTGCACTGCCTCTTCATGGCTGTCAGCGCCATCATCTCAATAGTCAGATTTTCTCCATGGTGGCTGGATTCCCTAGATTCAGCATTTTAGAGACTTGGATGAATTTTCTAAAATGAATGGCCTAGTTTTGGACGGTGCATAGTGCCATTTTCACAACATCACATAATTAAAACAAGCTCAGGCCCAGCACACACTCCAGATAAAGGCAAATGCATCAATAGGTAGGTTAGCCAAGAATTCACATCAGTTTTAATCTGTAACTCTGATACATAACCTCTTGCTCTTCTTGAGAATCTTCTAGTTTCCTTTAATGGGCATTTTTTAAGCATGTAACTTTTGTTAGACATAACACATCCTGTGGAGTTTAATTGGCTGAACTCTGTATTGCGGTTTCTATGTAAATCTTCCCATGCTTAACATATTCAAATTCTAATTATATTTTTGGTAAAAAAAAAAAGGGCTAAAACGTGCCACATTTATATATCCTTTCATCAAGATTGTGGACATTTAGGCCGTTTCCAATTTCTGGCTATTCAAAATAGAGCAGCAGTGGACATGGATGAGCAAGTATATCTCTAATGAGATATAGAGTCCTTTGGGTACATGTTCAAGAGAGGTATAACCGGATCTTAAGCTGGCACAAGTGTCTTTGTTCTTACTCGCCAACACTTCAGCTTTTCTGACTTTTGTGTTGCGGGGTTTGCACGGGTAGCTCAGCTCCACAGCTTCTCAGGCACTTGGAATTTGTCTTCTGAACTACACTACCTGCTTCTCTAGTTCTGATCCCTTGGACCTCGACTGAGACATGCTATATGCCTCTCAGTTTCTTCAACTTAAAAGTCTACTTTGGGACTTTTCTGTGACTGTAATCATGACCCAATTTCCCTAACAAATTATTTTTTCTGATATCTATTTCAATAATCATCTCTGTTTTTTTATGTTTGTATGCCCGTGTATATCCTGTCTCTATCTGTCTTCTATCATTTTTCTTTCAACTGCCCAGGCTTTATATTTCTGCAAAAGTTTAACTAATACATACTCTATTGAATCTATTCAAGTATACTGCATTTGGATATTCAAGCTATGTTCTAGCTCCATGTCATCTGATTCAGACTTGTGTCTACTGGACCCAGCATGAACATGGACCTAAACTCTGTACATTTAATCTGTAATTTTTTAAAAATGAAGATAGATTCTTCTTTCATACAATCCATCCTGACTGCAGGTTACTCTTCCTCCACTCCACCTACCTCCCTAATATCCATTCCCCCTCCACTCCATTCAGAAAGTAGCAGTCCTCTAAGAGACAGCAGCCAAAATGGCAAAACAAGATACAATAAGACAAGGCAAAGGTCCTCATATAAAGGTTGGACAAGGCAACCCAACAGGAGGAAGAGTCCCAAACATTTGTTTAAGTTTCATAAAGAATTCTAGGTTCCATAAGTCATAGATAGATAGATAGAACTGAAATTTTATCTTTCTTTCTAGAATACATGCATCATAATTGAAACTTCAGCTAGCTTTTCAACCTGCAATGGTTCCCATCCATATCTTGGTTTCTTTTGTTCAACTCAAGATTTCTTCTCTCCATTCATAGTTCAGCTCAAGATTTCTCCTCTCCATTCATAGTTCGCCGAGTCCTGGATAGATGTCACCCATAGTGGGTGGGGACCTCCTACATCAATTAGTTTTATTAAGACAACCTCACAGACATGCCTACAGGCAAACCCTGTGTAAACAATTCTTCATTTCTTTCTCAGATGATTCTATGTCATGTAAAGTTAATAATTAAAGCTATCTGTCACTGGTGTTAGACTTTATCTCCCAGAACATTAATAAAATCATCCTCCCTGTGCCTTAAATAACTCCAAATAGACATCACCACATTTTTCCTTGGAAACAGTTGCACTTTTGATCATTTTTGAACATTTTGATTATTTGAACTTTCTGTGTGCCTATCTCATAGCATGGACATTCAAAGGCATCTTTAATATGCTTTTGATTGCATATAACAAAAGAGAAATTAGATCTTGTTAATAATTGGAAATTAGATAAACACCATTTCAAGTCACATGAAATAAGTACTGTAAAATATATTTACTGTTTTTGTTCTTTAAAGTTTTAGTATTTCATTTCAGTATTCTTTACAGACAATAACAATCCTAATAGTTGAACATGCTGGTTCTCACTTTTAATCTCAACACTTGTGAAGTAGAGTTAAGCAGATCTCTATGAGATTGAGGCCAAGTTGGTCTATATAGCAAGTTCTATCTAGGTCAGTCAGGGCTATATATCAAGATATAGTTTGAAAAACAAAAACAATGAAATACCAATTCAAATAAATTGATATGATATAAAATAGTAATAAAATTGTTTGATTAACAATTAAAAATGACATCAATTTTTTCTGTTAATTTTTATACGGCAAGATTATAGTATTGCTTTTTAAAGAGAGTTGTAAATATTTTATGCAATTTTACAAATTCTATGATAAATATTCTAGATTCATTTATTGTTAAAATAGGCATTATTGGGTGAGTTAGCTTTATCCACTTACTCAGTTCCCTGCCTCTATCCATACCATGTCTTAAAATGCCTGACCTTGTGTTGCACTTAAATTTTTTTTAATACTTAAGGTTATCTCTATAGAAAAGAGATTTTCTAAGGCAACTAAAACTCAAGAAGATTTCTAAGTTGACAGAGTACATGATTCAATATCATTTTCAAAGGGATATGTGCTATATATGTGGGTACAAATGTGCATACTTAGACAGCTCATAAGAAATTTATAGCTACTAGAATATTTCTAGGATTGAGTATTTATTTAAATCAAGGACAAATATTTCTCTTTTGCAAAATTATATTTAAAGGGTGACTTCGACAATCCCTGTTACTTAGTAGCTAACCAAGTGTGGTCAATATAATTCAAATATGACTATATTTAAGAATGATTTCAAAGTTAAGGGACCCTGACCTGTCCATATTCTTGATTAGAGAGTCTTCTATTACTGGTGTGAGATAAGGTGAGTTTGAATAGCATGGAGGAAGTCAGTAATATTACGGTAGAACCATGCCACAGTATGAATCTCCTCTCACTGTTCTACTTCAAGACAGAATTTAAAGAGGGAAGGAGTAGTAAGCTTATGCTTACTTGTTTCTGCAGACACCACCTTATTCTTCTACTTCAGCATCATCAGAAAATGCATCCAGCTTTAAAGAAGTGTACAGCTAGTTGTAAAAATATTCTTTGGCACATAATTTTTGTTGGAGTTTTATGAAATTTTGATTGAAATATTTCTATAATCCTTCATGAACACACTGCATTCCCACTCATGCTTGCTGTTCTAGTATAACAACTATGATATATTTTTATTATCTAAATTTTCCTTGTTTGAAGAATGAATCACATCAGCAGTTCTTAAATTGAAGTCCTTGGATCCCTGATAGTATCTGAAATATTTTTATAATGTCAGAAAACTCAAAGTTATTTCCATAATCTACTCTGAGTTTCCTTTTCCTTTACACTCTCATTTTCTCATGAGTTTTTCAAAGGCTGCATGATGTGTGATATTGCAGCAGATTGAATGCAGAAGAAAATCTGAGAACCCAGCTGTCTTCTATTAAACCAAATAGCAAAGAAACTCTGTGAACATAAAACAAAATCACTTTTCTCACTAAGTTATGCTTGCTTTGAAAAAAATACATAGTTTAGTTTCATTAAAGTATAGTGTTTATACTATCACATATTGCATTTATTTATTTATATTATTTTTATATAGAATTTTAAGTAAATGTTTCTTTACATATGTAGTTTTAATGGCTAACAGAGTAAATATTCATAAATACTAACACATATTGGATTTATTTATTTATATTATTCTATATGACTTTTTAAAAATACATATATGTTCACACAAAGTTTTTGTGGCTACCAGGATAAACCAATGTAAGTGTAGGCCCTTTTGTACCTTCAGTAATTAAGTGTATAAGAGTTTATTAGAGTGGACATTTATGTTACTTTCTTAGAGTTGTTTCTCTTTTCATTTTCTATTTCAAGTAACAGTTTAAGTTTTCTTCTTTTTTCTGTTTTTGGAATAGCTTAATATTTTTCCATATTTGAACAGACTTCCTCTCAGTAATTCACATGTTTAAGAAGTACTAAATGACGAAATACACTTTGCCAAAAGCTTATAATTAAACCAAAATAATTCTATCCTTTTTAATGGAAATAATTTTAAATGAAAAATTCAGTATTAGTGCAAAATTCAACTACGGCAATTGATGAAGGAAAATGACACATTTTCTTTCTTTCTTTGATGTTCTTGATTTGATGTTAGAAAAAGGACGAGAAAGCTTCCCCTGGGAAATTATATTTGAAATGAAATGTGAAGTATGCATCAGTGTTCAAGGTAGGGTGAGTGGAAAGAGTATATTAGATGGGGAGGTGGCATATGGGAAGTTCCTTTGGAGGAAGGAAGCACAGAGGATGGTGATGGGCATGCAGAATGAAGGAATGCAGCAGTAACAACAGGCCAGAATTGGTACAAGAGAATCACGTTAAAAACAAGTGAAGACAAGTTCTAAAAGATTGGAACACATGGTAAAGTGTCTTGTCTTGTTGTTAGAAGTCATATTCAAGATAAGTGAGGAGAGGGCTCTCCAGGACACCTTGTTTGGACGCTGCAATTTAATTTGTATGCACGTCAGTAGCTCAGCTGTACGATGATCACATTTAATTAGAAAGATAGCTCGCAAGAAACAGAAAATTCAAGAGCAAAATTACTCAAGCTTGTTGGTGGTTTTGGTGTAAGTGTGGATTAAAAGCACATGCATGCACTTGGTTTCATTCATACATTTAAGGAATATTTAGAGATTTAAGAAATGGTTGTACTCAGAAGTTTCTGCTGAATGAGTTGTTAGTAGGACTCAGTATGAACGAGAAGGTCACTGAGGTTTTCAAAGAGCACACCTTATCCTGGGCCTTCTTTTCCTTTCTGGCTAAGTATATTAAGTTGGGGGTGGGTAGGAGGAATCTGGAAGTCTTTGGGGGAGGGGAAAGTGTGCAGTATATATTATCTAGAGTTTTTCAATTAAAATTTCTACACAAGAAAAGTAGATTCCATCAGGATACCTTATATAATTATGTACTTATGTAATTATGTACTGTTTTCTGATTTTTTATTGATATGGTCAGTAAGTGATATGGTATGTGGTATGGTACATATAATACTCTTTTTTCAATGCCTTATGATTAGAAATCTTTAGTTTCCGAGGAGTTCTCATTCTACACTCTTTACTAAATAAATGATATGATTTACTTTAGGCTTTTTTTCTATTTGAAAACTATATTGTGCTATAAATTCAAAATAGATGAGTTAATCATCTGATTAAGAATGTTTCTTATTAGCTGCGTGGTGATGGCATACACCTTTAATGTTAGCACTTGAGAGGAAGAGCCAGCAGGTCTCTGTGAGTTCCAGGCCAGTTTTCAGAGCTAGTTCAAGAACAGTCAGGACTGCACAAAGAAACCGTATCTTGAAAAAAACAAGCAACTAAAAAGAATATTTCTGATTATATTATATAAGGAATATAGTACTATATATTCTTATTTTTATTATGATTATATTATATAAAAAGGTTTAATAAGTATTCAATGATCATATAACATTTGTATTATATCATATCAATTCTTATATTATAATACTATATTATATCATATAAGATTAATATTTTATATTATATATTCTTATGACTGTATTATAGTATATAAAGAAAATATAATATTACCATATTTTAGGACTTCTTATTCTTTATTATCACTATATTATTGTATATAAAGAATATATAATATTGCATAGTCTTATGATTATTCTTTCTGATTATATTATATTATATAAAGAATATTTCTGATTATATTATATTTTTTGATTTAGTTTGAGGAGTATTTTTGACTTTAAAATCACACATGTTCTTTTAGACATAGAAGAGCCAATAAAAGCACAAACACTTTAATTTTATTCATTTTGTACAAAATAGTGAAGCTAGATAGAGCTTCATAGTCTTCTAACTATTTATATGGTTGTGTTGACATGAGACAATTACCACAAACCTTTGTCTGTAAACTTTTTT
This sequence comes from Ellobius talpinus, assembly GCA_001685095.1. Classification (NCBI taxonomy): domain Eukaryota; kingdom Metazoa; phylum Chordata; class Mammalia; order Rodentia; family Cricetidae; genus Ellobius; species Ellobius talpinus. The sequence continues at coordinate 9,514 of LOJH01053330.1, forward strand.
AGTTGTATATGGATGGGAGCTAGCATATTGTCCGAAATAGTAGCTCACTATTGTTGACCACCTTTCCCTCTGCAGTAAATGAAGCAAAGCATTGTTTTTAGGAGAAGATGAAAGTAGCTGCAAAGACCATTAAGAACTGAACTCCTCTGCGTGAAGGCCATGCACCCCAAGCCTATCAATCATATATGACTACTAGCCAATCTTTGTAAGCTGTAATTTCTCTAGCTAAGGGTAAGGCAGTGCAGCTATCCCTTGCTTTGATGAAACTTTTATGAAGGAAAATTTATATTAGTTGTATCTGACACTGTCGGGAGCTGATTAAATGATTTATATTTTATCTGATCCCAAAACTAGTCAGATTAAAAACTGTGGCAAATCCCCTTAGGAGTGCACATCCTTGTTTTCAGGTCATTGCTGAACAAAATTGTCAATGTGTTTCAAGGACAGCTCAGTAGTCCTTAAACTTCCCTCAGGAAAGTCATTACTTAAATGGTTGGATGTGTATTTTTAGGAGCAAAGTCTCTGAAAACAGACTTTCCCCTGAAATTACATCCCTGCCAAATAAGACATCAATTTAGAGTTGTCTGGCATTTCAAGGGAGAGGACATACATTGACTCTACTTAAATATCTGCCAGAAGTCTTATCGTTCAACTGCAAGACACACATAATTTTAGATGAGGAGGTGGAACATGTCAATAACTAGATTAGAGACTGGAAAGGAACTGAAACTAAGAGCAACATATGTCTAACAAGTGAGGGCAGGATGGGAATACTGAGTGTGGTAAGGAGAGTCTGTGCCTCCTGTGACTAGGATGGTGTTATCTTATAAGTCTATGCAGATAGGAATGGGCAAAACTTTTAATATTGCCTATTCTCCATCCTGATATTTATCAACATTATTTTAGTAAATCACCTGTGTATCATTAGGAATGTATATTGATTATACATTTACTCTGTAATAAAATAAAATAAAATAAAATCAGTTAGGGTATTTCAGGAAATAAATTGTGAAGAGATCCTGTCTGATGAGTTTATTTAACTCCATGTAAGTCTGGGAAACTGACCCTGAAAAAATATATGATTTGATTTTGGGAGATTGTAATACAATTATATCATTCCCTCCTTTTCTTTCTTAACTTGAACCTACCCTCCCAAGTACACTTTCTGTTATCTTTAAAATTTATGGCCTCATTTCCTTGAATTGTAGTTAGACATCCCAAACATACATTTATAACCTAATCAGTCTCTATAATGTTAATTGAACGCATCTTTAAGAGGTGGTCATTTAGTATTTGATGACCAGTTGTGCTTTCTTCCATGGGGAAGATTATTTTTTCCACTCTCAGAATTCTTTGGTTGCCTATATTTCTTCTTCTAATCTTGAGGTCTTGTGAACTTTCTTCCTTTCATGTTAGCATGTCTGCTGCTGTTGCCTTGTTTAGGCAGGCATGTTGGTGACTTTATAGGGGTAACTTCTGACATCCCAGGAGATATAATCTCACAGAAATTTCCCTGTTTCTCTGACTTTTACAACCTTACTCCCCTCTCTTCAGCAATGAATTCTGAGCATTAGGTGCAGGAGTTTGTTGTAGATAATACTGTTTAAGACAGGATTCCTAAAATCTGCAACGTGATCATTGTGGTTTTATGAAATGGTCTTTATCTGTTGCAAAGAGAAATTTTATTGATGAGAATGAGATGTGGGTAAAAGGATAAAAATTTAGAGTATAGTTAGAGATTCCGCTGATTTAGTAGAGTGGTGGCAGTAGGTTCTCCTCCAAAATCCATGACTTCACTAGCCTGGGCTAGTTGGCTAAATTTCTAGTACCAGCCATCTTGTTGATTGTCTCTTGTTGATTGTCTCTCAATATCAATGATAAAGCAGGTGGTTAGTAAGGCATGAGCACCACTACTGTATTATTAGGATTATCATGTCTCATGGTTGTTATGGTTCACAGATGCCATAGCTGCGTAGGATCTCTGGTTGCTTCCCTCTAATGGAAGTTTGCATCATACTTCTGGCATCATGAATATGAATCCTCATGGAGGAGACTATCAGATCAGATTCAGCTCGGGTACTATGGGCCATGTGTAGGGCATCTTCAGAAATAGACACTTAATCACCTCTAGGCAGCAACCAAGGGCAAGAGTAATAGCCCATAATAATTTTGGGGGGATTTTGGCCAACCCATACAAACAACTGAAATGAGGGCTGGTGTTGAGGATTTTGCTAGGTAGTCTATGACTCTGTGGGAGACCAGTATTGTCACCTTTAATTCCTGGCAAATGTGTCGTCTTCTGAAAATCCTTTCTGTCTATTATATAATAGAGAATTACCTATGTTTTATTCTAGCAGTTTCAGTGCTTCGGGTCTCATATTTAGAATTTTGATTCATTTGAGGGAATTTATCTTCAAGGTGACAGACAGATCTATGTCTGTTTTTGTCTTCTGTCCATGGGTATCCAGTTTTCCCAATACTGTTTGTTTAAGATGCTTTCTTTTCTCCAGTGTATGCTTTTTTAATCGTGTCAAATACTAAATGGTCACAGTTATGCATATTGATGTTTGGGTCTTTGATTATTTTCTATTTGTGTATGTGTGTTTTTAGGCAAGTACCAAATTGCTTTTATTAGTGTGGTTCTGTAGTGGATCTTGAGATCTGGAATCGTAATACCCTCAGCATTATTCT
>LOJH01053332.1:0-12203 GCA_001685095.1 Ellobius talpinus
CCTTCCTTCCTTCCTTCCTTCCTTCCTTCCTCAGCGAATTTGAGCCAAGGATGGTTTTGAACCTCTTCATCTTCCTTCTTCTACCTTCCGGGTGCTAGGATTACAGGTGTGTGCCACTGTGTCTGAGCTATGTTGTGCTGGAGATAAAGCCTACTTTATCTATTAATTTAATAAGGAGATTTGTTTTTGAGACAGGGTCTTACTCTATAACTCAAGTTCTGGCCTGGAACTCATTCTGTAGCCTCGGCTGAGCTCAAACATGCAGCAATCCTCCTGCCTCACCCTCCTGAATGCTTGGATTTCCAAGCACAAATACACCCAGTCTATAGAAAAATTTTTATTTGAACATTAGTTTTCAATTTTCCAAGGTCTAAACCAGGAATGGGATCACTGGGTGACTGATAATTTTGCAAATTCCAATTGGAATGTTCTTACCCTCCCTTCTCTTTATTTAATTTTTTTAGACAGGGTTTCACTGTGTAGCCTTAGCTGGCCTGGGACTCACAGAGATCCACCTGCCTCTGTTTCCTGCTGGGATCAAAACCATGTGCCAGAGCAACTGGCTAAAGTCTATTTTTACTTTATTTATTATTTCTGGAGACAGGATTTCACATAGCCCAGGCTACTTTGAGCTTGAGATGGGGAGCCCAGAGTGACCTTGAACTTCCAATTCTCCTCTTGCTTCCACCTCCTGAGTGCTGGGATTACAGGTGTGTACCATCTCGTGTGGTTCTTCTTTTTCTCCTTCTTCCTCTCCTCATCCTCTTCTTCCTCTTCCTCCACCACTCCCGACCACTCTAGAACCCATTTCCAATAGCTTGGCAAGGAAACATGCTGGTCAGACCAGATGTTCCATGAGAACATGGCATCCACTCACTCAGTGCTGAGGCCCGTGACTAGAGATTCTCACTGCGTGCAGTACAGTGCAGGGAGTCCTTCCTGCCTGAAGACCTGGATTCTGGGGTCCTTGTCGGTGTGTGCCCCCCCAGACGTCCACCTAAGAGGCCATGTGATAAAGGCTCCTGCAGTCAGGAGCACAGCTGCCGCTAGCCAGGATCTGTGGGGGTGCAGGCCACTGGCGCCACTGGGTCTCCTGTCCCCTGGGAAAGCTGGCCCAGAGGCTCTGCATGGATTAGAGGAGGAAGACAAAAGCCCCTTTGAGCAAAAGGTTACAGCTCAGGAGGCCACAAACAAGCATGTGAAAGGCAGATCACGCCTCCAACCAAATGGGCAGGAACCAGGAAGCAGCCGCTGATCCGTGAGACCTGGGAAAAAGCAAGGAGCCTGGAGAGAGGACTCAGAGGACACTCCATGGGGGCGGGGATGACAGCAGGCGCTAGGAGGCCACCCATAGTACCCTGTTCACTCTGGTGGGCTTGCAAGGTTTTAGAGGACATCCTCTAGGGCTAGCTGGCCTCTGTACAGAAGCAAAATTCACCAGTGACATACCTACTGGGTACTCTACTGGGCATTTGTGAGGACCTAATGGGGGACAATGTGGCTGTTTGCTTTTCTTTCTTTCCAGCAATGGGACAGTGAACTTTAGGGTTTCTTAAAAAATCACCCAGGTTCCCTTTGGGCCTCTGGCATTCAGTACAGGGCTTTCAAAGTTGACCATCTGTTCATTTAGGAGATGGAGGACTCTAGTTCTTTGGGCAGTGGGACCTAGACTCTTCCCAAGCTTCCTCTGAGCTTCCTCCAAGGGCCTAACAGGTGGAAAGTTCCAGAAGTTTGTACTGGACACGTCTCTGGGTTTTTCTTAGAGCAGGATGGATGTGGGGTGTCCATCCTGCAGCTCAGATACAGTCCAGACACGGCCCAGGGCCCATTCTCCATCAGCCCTCTGGGGAACAGCTTTTACATTTATAAAGGTAAAAGGGAAAAATGCCTGGATTTGGCCTTCCACTGAGGATCCTTGTGTTCCTAAAGCTGTGGCAAGCCAAGAGTTCCTGAAGGTCTCTTGCACCTCTGGGGTCACCAGCCATACCTGGGTGTGGCTTACTCCATGACCACAATGGGGGTAGAGTAGAGACACTGGGAAGGGTCATTTTGTCCAGGGACTTTCAATGCTTTTAAGTCTGCGGGCAGAACCCAGGGAGACCCATTTGGGTGTCTGTCTGTTTCCATTGTCTGAGTTGCTTGGGTAGAAGGTGACATCAGGAAACCGCAGTGTCTAAGCACAGCACAAGGACCTCATGCATGAGTCCTGGCTCTGACTTTTTCACCCAGCACCCATGTTTCCAGGTCACTCACTCTCAAGTGTTTCTCTCTCTCTCTCTCTCTCTCTCTCTCTCTCTGAGTGTGTGTGTGTATGTGTGTGTGTGTATGTGTACAGGCCTCGTAGCATAAATGTAAGGGAGGCTATAGAACCACAAAGATGAAGTCACCATAGCTGATGCGCTAGATTGTTACCATGGCAACTTCATCTGGCTCACTGTAAAAGACCATAAGGTGATAGAGAAGCTTGAGCCACCTTCTCAGAGGCAGCTGGAAGGCTGAAGGATTTGGTCATCCACGGTAGGGGTTGACCAGAAGCCAAGTGATGGCCCAAAGAGCACCCAGCCTGGCAGAGACAGTAACAAAAGCAGGAGAGAATATGGAGTAGCTGGTGCAATCTGAGGGTTGTCATAGGGGTGGGTGGTACTACCCAAGGATTCCCCCATCGAATGAACTGGATGTCTAGGGGCCTGGGGAAGGTCTTAGAAAAGTCAGTGCCACTGGGCATGGTGGCACACACCTTTAATTCCAGCACCTGGGATCCTGAGGCAGGTGGATCTCTGAGTTTGAGGCTAGCCTGGTCTACAAAATGAGTTCCAGGAAAATTAGGGCTACAAAGAGAAACCCTGTGTCAAAAAAACACAAAAAAACAAAAAACAAAAACAACAACCCAAAACCAACAAACAAAATAAAACAAACAAAAAATTCAATGCCACTCCTTACAGACTTACAAACTCCTGCCTGGGCCACAGAACCCAATCCAAAGAGACCCCCATCACTGGGGAATATAATCTATATGGGAAGGTGGCCAATGGCTTCCCTCACGTGATTTACTATTTGCTTATTCCAAGCATCAGCACAAAGATGTTCTCACTAAAACTGTATTCATCAGGAGCTGGATTAAAGAACAGTGGGCTCCAGTTTAGGAGAAGAGGGATACTGTCCTTGCTGGCTTTGGTTGAGGTATGCATGGCATCTGGAGCTCTGTCAACTCGATCTTCCATTTCCTCTCCTCTTCCTGAATACATTCAGTGTCTCTCCTTAACTGCCTCTGATGACAGGGCACTCACTACCAGGGGATACATGCTCTTCCTTTGACACTGTGGACTGCGACAGCATTGTGTGTACCACTCCCCATCCCCCTTCTCCATGTACGATACATATCCAAGAGACTCAGGGTTCACAGCCCCGTGCTGAGTTCATCCTGGCCTTGAACCTCAAGGGCAAGTCATCCAATAACATAACTGTACTTCCTCAGCACCCTCTCTCTTCAAAAACATTTTGTTTAAGGTTGTGTGTGTGTGTGTGTGTGTGTGTGTGTGTGTGTGTGTGTAGGTGCCCTTGCAAACCAGAAGGCGGCACTGGATCCTCTGGAGTTTAAGTTACAGGCATCTGTGAGCTGTCCGACATGAGGACTAGGAACTGAACTGGGTCCTCTGTGAGAGCAGCCAGTGCTCTTAACTGCTGCGTGCTCTCTCCAGCCCCAAATACCTCTTCCCATGAGCACTGCACGCTGTAGCGCTCCAGTGGCAGGAGGGACTTGATGAGAAGCTCATGCTCTGTCCCCATTGGTCTACCTCTTAGTTCTGGGGCCATCCCAGTGTTGGGGGGATGAGGTGTTGAGAATAAGCCCCGAGGAAAAATAGCACCTCATGTGTGTGTGTGAGACGCACCTCAGGAGAGTCACTATGAACTTACTTAAAATGTGACTTTTGAGCTTTTCATGATTTTCTTTTTGTTACTCAGTTGTGCTGTTCTGGGGCATGAGCTTTGTAGATGACAATGTCATATCACAACACCAAAAGGTTGAACACATTTGGGATACCTCTAACAGTAGATGGACGAGACAGATAGTCCTGCATCACTGGTAGCTGATACATCGTGGAGGTCTGAGGACCAATTGGCCAGACTCAAGACAATCACTTGGGAAGGTCGTGGGAAAGTCCTTGTAGGGAACAGTTGTCTGGACCCCAGTGGTTTCTCAAAAGTAGCAGTTTCCTGCTCGTATCATGTGCACTGGACCCATTTTGTAGCTCGCTTACCAATGTCTTTGGCTCTGATGGCTACTGGCCTCCGTAGCTCAGTGACAAACTTCTTGGCATCCAGGCGGATCTCAATGATGTTGTTTAGCAGGGCAAACAGTGGAGCCAGAGGGAAGGATGCAACGAACAGGGTGACAAAGCCGAACTGAATGACTGTGAGGAGAGCAAGCACTGTCAGCGACACATCCATAGGCCACCCTGCCCCCAGCATGACTGCCTGGCGTCCTGTCTTGTGGAGTCCTCCTGTGTGAATCTGCCAGCAGGTGCATGAGGAGCCCTCTGGAGAGAGCCACTACCACCTTGGGCAATATCCAGGGGACTAAAGACAGAAGTCATAGCATCAGGAATTCAACATGGCTGACCTTGAACTTGCGACAATCTTCCTGCCCCAGTCTCCCAAGTGTTGGGATTATGGCAGTATGCCGTCGTGTCTGGATTATTTATTTATCTTTGTATGTGTGACTGTGAATGTATGTGCACATGTGCATGAGTGTGCATGGAAGACCAGAAGATGTTGTGAATTTTGGTCCTTAGGTACCTACCACTGTGTGTGTGTGTGTGTGTGTGTTTGTAGGATCTTTCACTGGGACTTGGGGCTCACAGATTAGGCTGGACTGACTGCCCAGGGAGCCCCCAGGGAGCCCCTGTTTCTACTTCCCCAGTGCTGCAATTACAAGCACACCACTACCCTCAGCTTTTTATGAGGGTCTTGGGGATTGAACTCAAGTCTTCATATGTGCAGAAAGCACGTCACATACGAAGCCATCTCCCCAACTCTACATGTATCAATAAATGTGTTCTGGTTATGCTCACCCTCGTGTGACTCTTGAGTCACAGGTGTGCACAAGGGTCACAGGTCTGACCTTATGAAATCTCTGCTCATAGGTAGATCACAGTGAGCTCATGGCCTGGCCTGTCCCCTCCCCGAGGCCAACCAAATCTCCCATGGTCAGAGGTTCCCTCGAGTCAGGAAGGTCTGCTTCTGGTACTGTGTCTCAAGGGTCCCTCCTGTCCTCTTCCATTGGGCCTAGGAGAGTAGGAGGACATCTTTCCTCCAAGGATTACCCAGCCTTCTGTTTCCAGGCCTCATGCTGCTGGTCACCAGCTCTGGGCTTCTTCAGCCCTGGAAGCTACAGACAACCTGAGTCAAAACAGGTCAGGAAAAAGTCACCAGAGAGACGAGTCGGAAAGCTGGTCCAGGAGCTGTATGGCAGGACCTGGTCCAAGGGTGTTTCATGCCAGGGGGTAAATAAGGAAGCTGCAGAATGTCACCCTGTGCTCAGCCGGCTGAGTATGGCCATTGTTACCAGGGCGAGCAGGGCAGGAGGCTGTGAGAACTGTTTCCCAAGAGGTCTTGGTGACCTCTCATTGGCCCGGAAGTATGAGGCAGCAGGGTGGGGTGCTTCTGCTGAGGTCTGGAGGTGCTGGGAGGTTAAGGTGGGACAAGACCAGCCATATGCCATGGTTGCGTGCATGGGCCATGGCTGCTGAGGTCCAGGCTCAGGGTTGCCATCTTAAAAGTAATTTGGCACAAGGTTTCATGTAGCCCAGGTTGGCCTCCAATTTACTATGTAGCCAAAGATGACCTTGAACTTCTGACTCTCCTGCCTCCCCTTCCCAAGTGCTGGGATTACAGTACAGGCCTGTACTACCAAGTCTGGTTTCTGCTGGGGATTGAACCCAGGGCCTTGTGCACACTAAGCAAGCACCCTACCATCGGAGCTATAGTCCTAGCCTTGGTTTTTCCACTTCTGTGTGATGGCACTGCCTCATCCAGCCTGAAGGGAATGAGAAAGAGACAATGGAGGGGGACAGGGACAGGCTCTGGTGTTCAAGTTAGTGTGGGTACCCTCCATACCTGTGCTCCTGTGTTCAGCCTTAGATTTTCCTAGAGGAGAGGATGGCAGCTGATGTGACAGAGAAAGCCAGGTGAGGAGTGTGGCCTTCTCTGCACATAAGGCCTCTGTCCCAGAGATCTCCTTATCTCTAAGCCCTGGAGGTTCATGGGAGGTTGAGGTGAAAGCTCAGTAGTTGAGAGAAACAACCACATCTCAGTTAACCACAGGGCACTTCTCTGTGGTATCTGGTCTCCCAGAGCCTCCTCAGAGGGCAGAGGCTGACAATGGGGACAGGAGGACCAGTGCCCAGATTCTGCTGGCCAGGGCCCTGGGGCTGAACAGGGGGAAGAAAGGAGCTTGGAGTCCTGGTTGCCCCTACACCATGCTCTCCTGAATCTTGGGGCAAGATGACCCTTGCCAGTCATGAGGGCAGTTGAGAGCAACCTGCTTAGAACCACATGAACAAACGCAGAGCGATGGAGAGGTACGTGTGGGGGCAGAGTGCTCCGCAGTCTAAAGGGCACCTGCTCATCACTGCCCTCTAAGCCAAGGTTGAGGAGCGCTGGGGCCACATACCAGGCCTGCCTGGCCTCTCAGCACCATGGCAAATGCAGAATCCAGAGCAGTTCCTCCCCTGCCAGGACCTGAGGCAGGCCTGATACTGCGTGTTTGAGTCCTGTCCATGGTGACTGAGGCCATGCGAGTCCAAGCTCCCTTGTGCTTGAGCCTTCCTGACTGTGCTCACCCATCCACACAGTCAGTGAACACGTATGGAGCATCTGCTGTGCACTTGGGTTCATTCTAGGGGTGGTGGATGGCAGTAAAGAGTGGGAAGAAGGGGCTGGAGAGATGGCTCAGTGGTTAAGAGCATTGGCTGTTCTTCCAGAGGTCCTGAGTTCAATTCCCAGCAACCACATGGGGGCTTGCAACAATCTATCCATCTATGGTGGGATCCAATGCCCTCTTTTGGGATAAAGGTGTGCATGCACATAGAGCACTCAAAGAAGAAAAAAGTAAATCATAAAAAAAGAGTGAGGGACTGGAGAGATGGCTCAGAAGTTAAGAGCACTGGTTGTTCTTCCAAAGGTCTGAGTTCAATTCTCAGCAACCACATGGTGGCTTACAAACATCTGTAACGAGATCTGGTGCCCTCTTCTGGCCTGCAGGCACACATGCAGACAGTACACTGTATACAAAATAAATCTCTCTCTCTCTCTCTCTCTTTCTCTCTCTCTCTCTCTCAAAAAAAAGCATGTTAAAGCTGGGGATCAAGATATCCCCTAGGATCAGGGACACTTAGCATTTTAAAAAAAAGAGTGAGAAGAAAAGGTTTTTCCTCCACATCCTTCCACAAGACAGACAGACCAGGACGGAAGAGCAACTGATGGTGCCAGCTGGATTTAGAGTGGGGTCAGAGGAGGAGTCGGATCCCAGGCACAGGGGAGGACCAACTCTTTTAGCCACTGTGGTCAGAGAAAACCTTTTTTAGGGGACACTCTAAGCAGAATCTTGGAGGAAGGAAGAGGAGGACCATGCAGGTATTTGAGGGACAGCATCTCAGCAGAGGTACAGTAAATGCAAAGGCCCATGGCAGGCCCGAGTCATATGCTTGCAGAACAATGTGGAGTCCAGTGTGAGCAGAGCAGAGGGGCAGGATGGACCGGGAGAGCCTGGAAGGCCCTAGGGCCACATAGGCTACCTTGGTTACCTCCTTGGCTACCTCTCAGCATCTTTCCATGCAGGGACGCTCTGTTGATGAGGCTTACCCAGGCCTCACTATGAGTACTGGTTTCATGCTGGAGCCATGGCAAGCCCAGAGGGAGTCGGGAACCTCGGTGCTCAGGAAGAAGAGAAGAGCCACAAACCCAAAGGAGGACTCTAAAGGGGTATAGCTATGGTACCCCAAATACTGGGACCCTACAATGGGGCTGATCTTGCTGGTGAGGGAAGCAGAGGGAGAAGGAATTGTTGCTTGGCTGTATGTGTCACACTGTGTGGCAGGTGATCATGTGCTGCCTGTCCTAGGCCTTTGGAAGACAAGGTTGAAGACAAGGGACTATGTTTAGAGACAGGAGGAGGGAGCCTACAGCCAAGAGTCTAGGCTAGGCATCTCCTGTTCCTGCCTCTGCCTGATGCTGCTGAATGGATAAGGGGCACTGAGGTCACGGGCATCCCAGCCTCACAGCCCTTTCCCTGTTTTCTGTCCTAGTGGCCCGTTCTGCTTCCCTCTCCCGCCTCTGTGTGTGTGTGTGTGTGTGTGTGTGTGTGTGTGTGCAGGAATAAAGGTCAGAAGTCAACTGCCTGTGCCATCCCTCAGGTCCTCAGGTGCAGTCCATTTTATTTATTTATTTATTTGTTTGTTTGTTTACTTATTTATTTATGCACAGGATCTCTCTTTGACTTGGCACTCCACAAGTAGGCTAGATTAGGCTGGCTGGCTGGAAACAGGACCCTTTTCCTGTTTTCCCCAGTGCTGGGATTACAAGCACACATCACCACACCCAGTTTTGTGTTTTTTAAAAATGAGTTCCAGAGATTGAGCTTAAATTCCAGTGCTTAAAAGGCACTTACCAATTAAACCATCTCCCCAGCCCCAGTTGCCCTTTTTTGTTCTTGTTTGTTTTGTTTTTGAGACTGGCTCTCACTATGTAGCCCAGGCTGGCCTCAAACTCAAGAGCCTCCTGCCTCAGTCTCCAAGTGCTGGGACCACAGGCAGGCATCCATCACCATGTCCAGATCCCTCGTCTTTGTCCACCCTGCATCTCCCATACATAGCCTGTGCCCACGGCCCTGCCCCAGGATGTGACTCACTCATTTCCATGTACTCGGGCGTGAGGCCGGCGAAGGGTTCGAGGTTGAAGTCCACTTCATAGCGTTGTTTCCGCTTCACGTACTCCTCGCGGTCAGAGGGGCTCTGCCTGCGCAGCTTCAGGTAGCGGATGAACTTTTTCATCTTCCTGCAGGGGTCGCTGTGTCAGCGGGCTGTACCTACCAGCACCTCTGCGTTACACTATCATGTCTGCTCTGAGCCACCGGTTAGCGTAGTGAAATGGGCATTATAGGCATCTTTTTGTTGTTGTTGTTTTGCTTTGAGCCAGGGTCTCACTATTAGGCCTGGCTGGCCTCGAATTTATTATGTAGACCAGGCTGGCTTCAAACTTACACAAATCCACCTTCCTCTTCTTCCCTGGTATTGGGAACAAAGGCATGTGCCACCATGCTTGGATATATGTCTGTTGGAAGGGGACTAATAGCTATGCCCTTCTCCCAGAGGCAGCATGGTTCTGCTGGTTTCCTAAGATGCTGAGAGGTAGGGAGTGTGAGATGGCCATGGGAGACCCCGGGAGGGACCCAGATATATGGGCTATCCCATGCCCCTGTAGCCTCTCCTTTGCTCACTAAGGTCCTGGCTCCAGGGAACCTGTACCTCTGAGGAGCAAGATGAAAAGGACTGGCCCCTGGCTGTCTACTCTGCCACTCAGGGGCCAGTATGAGCCAAGGGCTGTGTGGCATCCTGAGGGTGGGAGTCCATGTTGTCTACAATGGGGCAACTTTTGCTGCATGTTTCCTCCCCACCCTCCTCACTTCCTGCCTTCTGATGGCTCCTTTACCCGAAGAGGCTAATGCCTCACCTGTCACAGAGGCTAATTTGAGAGTCCACCAGTCACCCATCCCTCTACTCTGCCCCACCCCCACCCCACTCACGGGATGCCGATCTCGAAGAGATTGTTCTGGATCAGCTGCTTGCCCAGCATGATGATGCTCAGCTGGATGCAGAGCTCCATGAGGCAGCCACCTGGAGCGCACTGTGGGACAGAGAGCAAGTCAGATCGAGTCTGGCTCTGGGTCGAGGATGAGGCTAACCCTCAACTTGTGGGGCAACTCCTAGCCTCTTAAAAGTTAGGTTAAGGGCTAGGGAGATGCTGGGTGGGTAAGAGCACTTGCTTGGTACACATGGACATCTGAGTTTGATTCCCAAGCCAAGCATGGTTGCATGCATCTGTTATCTCAGCATTATAGGGTGGGGGCAGAGTTAGGCGGACACCAAGATCTCTTTGGCCAGCCATCCTAGTTGTAACAGCGAGATTCCCATTCAGTGAGAGGCCGTCTCAAGGCATAGGGAAAAGTGGTAGAAGAGGACAGTCTCAGGAGTCACTCATTCCTCAGGAGCCATCCAGCTTGGCTTTTAAAAAATTACTTTTATTTTACTTTATGTGTATGAGTGTTTTGCCTACATGTATGTCTGTGTACCATATATATGCCTGATGCCCATGGAAGCCAAAGGAGGGCATTAGATGCCCCAAGACCAGAGTTACAGATGGTTATGAGCCACAGTGTAGGAACTAGGAATCAAACCTGGGTCCTCTGCAAGAACAGCAAGAACCCTTAACCACTTAGCCATCCCTCCAGCCCCACACCTGGCCTTCCACACCGGAGCTTTGGATCAGACCCAGGTCCTCAAGCCTGCAGAGCAAGTACTTGACTATCTTTCCATCCCTTGTCCCCTTATTTTCTGATAAGCTGAGCTTTTTTATGGGCTGGAAATGTTGAACACTGACAGCCCCAAATGTAAAGGAGCAAGCCTGTAGGATAGGACTCAGGGCCAGAAGATGACCTTCCAGGCCAGCAAGGGAATGGGGTGGGAGGATGGGGGGCAGGGAGCAGAAGCCAAATGTTTCCAGCACTGTGTCTAAGGTTAGAGAGGTGGGTGCTGCCATGCTAGAGTTAAAGAGAAATGCAGCCAAGGTCTGTTTTTCCTTCTTAATTTACTCTAACCAGAGAGGGAAACAGCCAAAGACTAACAAAACAAAATGGAGAGTAGCCCCAAGGAAGCTAATTGAGTTATTTAAAAAGAGAGAGAAGTCAGAGAAGCCACGTGTGGTGGCACACACCTTCAATCCCAGCACTCGGGAGGTAGAGGCAGACAGATCTCTGTGAGTTTGTGGATAGCCTGGTTTATAAAGCAAGTCCCAGGACAGCCAGGGCTGTTGTTACACAGAGAGACCCTGTCTCAAACAAACAAACAAACAAACAAACAAACATAAAATGAGAGAGAGAGAGAGAGAGAGGCAGAAGGGGGAAGAGGGGGTTAAGTGAGGGAGCAAAAGAGGGAGCAAGGGGTGGATATGATCAAAGTATGTTACATATATGTTTATGAACATGTAACGAGACCCATCATATGTAATTACTATGTACTGATAAAAACAGAGTAGATGCAATGGCTCCATGAGTAAAGATGCCACTGAACCGGAAGACCTGAGTTCAGTCCCGGAGAACCAGGAGGTGGAAGGAGAGAACGGACCCCTGTGAGTTGTCCTCTGGCTTCTAGCATGTGCTGCATGTGTGTGTATACAAACACAACAAATAAGTAGATGTAGTAAAAAGGTTTAAAAAGGAGGCTGGAGTGATGACTCAGCTATTAAGAGCGCTTAACTGCTCTTACCAAAGGACCTGGGTTCCCAGTATCTGTATCAGTTGGCTCACAACCAGCTACAATTCCAGGGTATCTGATGCTTTCTGGCCTTTGCGGGCACTTACGCAATATGTGATGTGTATCGATTCAAGAGGCACACATTCATATACATAAATAATTAATAAATCAATACATATTGACAAAATTAAAAAAGCAAAAATTTGAACAAAAAAAAAGTATCAACAAACTCTAGGCATGACTTCCTCCCACTTCTCCCCCTCCCTTCGTGCCTTTCTCGAGACAGATTTTCACCACGTGGCTCTCAGCTGGGACGGTAGGTGTGGACCATTGTGCCCAACTAACTCTCTCCCCGGGATCCCGGTCTGTATAAATGGAGACCAAGAACCGAGCAAGAGCATTCACCCTCTCTGCTTCCTGACCGTGCCTGTGATGCAAGCAGCTGCTTCAAGCCCCTGCTGCTTTGACATCCCTGCCATAATGAGCTAGCTGTATCCTTGCACTGTGAGTGGAAGTAAACCCTCTCTCCCCTAAGCTGCTTTTGTCAGGGTGTCTTAATCACAGCAACAGGTAAAGAAACCAAGACATTCTAAATCTATGTGGACATGCAAAGATACAAGAAAGTGATGGAGGAGGGTCATCTGTTTATGTGTTACTTTCATTGGTTAATAAAGA
>LOJH01053333.1:0-12203 GCA_001685095.1 Ellobius talpinus
AGACAAGATCTCCTAAGTAAATTGGGAGCATGGGGATCATGGGAAAGGGTAGAATGGGAGATGGGAGGAAGGGACGGGAGCAGAGAAAAATACATAACTCATTAAAAACAATAAAAAATGTAGGAATCCTAGTCCCTCTAGCACCATGTCTGCCTGCACACTGCCCTGATCACTACCATGATGATAATGGACCAAACCTCAGAAACTGTAAGCTACCACCTCAATTAAATGTTTTTCCTTTATACGAGTTGCCATGATCATGGTGTCTCTTCACAGCAATAGAAACCCTAACTAAGACAGAGTGGAAGAGGGATGTGAAAACTGAACAGGCTGATATCTGGTTATACACCCCCCATGTATATATGACAAATAAAGCAATTTAACAAAAAGTCACTTTGAGGGCCAGGGACGCAGGAAAGCTAACTCTAGATCCTTACTTTTCCCTTTTTTCTTCTGTATACATTTCCCTAGTCTCTCCCCCAGCTTATAGCAGATCACCTGCTGCAGCCTCTCCTCCCTTCCCCCCTTCTCCAGTCGATCACACAGCTCTTTCCCTCCAAAAGTTCTTATTCCCAGCCATCATCTTATCTCACTCCCCAATCTCTAGCACGGTAGGCTAACTGCAGATCTTCACCTCTCCCTCTTCTCTTCCAAATCCAGTGCCTCAGTCTCATCCCACCCCCAGAGCAAACCACCTGCTGTGGCTTCTCCTTCCTTTCTGCCCACATCTTCAATGGATCATGTATATGTCCTCCAGTGTTCCTTCCCTTCACTCATCCCATTATCCCAGCCTCCAGCTCCAGCACTCATTCCCTGGGAACTTGCAGGTCACACTTTCCAGGGAAGCAGGTAACCTCGGCAGATCTTCACTTCTCCCAACTTTCCTTTACATCCAACCATCTAGTTTCCCCTAGATCTGTAGCAGACCACCTGCTGTGAGATCCCCTCCTTCCTGCCCCCATCTCCAGCACATCACACAGACCTCCTGTAACCTTCCTCTTCACTCATCCAGCTATCCCAGCTCATAGCCCCAGCAGGATTTTCCCGAGAACCCTCCAGCCATGCCTGTCAGAGAAGCCAGTAGGCCAGTGAAGCAGGTACTGAACTTGAGATCTTCACTCTCCCTCTTCTCCTACATATACAACTCCCCAGTCTCCTACCCAACTCTGTAGCAGAGCTGTTATGGCCTCTCCTTACTCTCTGCACCCTTATTCCCAGGGGACTAAGAAGATCCTGCTAGAAAACCCTGCTTTTCTCCCTCCTGTGGACTTCCCCTGGTTACCTTCATCCCAATACCATTCCTAAGTCTGTTTCCAATATTAGAAACACATCTTACCTGGAAGCCTCAGTGACCATACCTCTTGGGGTCCCAGGAAAAGTTCTGTACCAGGCAACATACAGACTCCACACTCTTCTAAGAACCAGAGAGGTCAATAGAAATTGAGAAACAGAACACTCACTCAACAAGACAAGACCAGATATCAGCACCTACAATTACATTCTTCCCACACCCAGAGCCCTAGAT
This sequence comes from Ellobius talpinus, assembly GCA_001685095.1. Taxonomy (NCBI): domain Eukaryota; kingdom Metazoa; phylum Chordata; class Mammalia; order Rodentia; family Cricetidae; genus Ellobius; species Ellobius talpinus. The sequence goes on from LOJH01053333.1 coordinate 1,526, forward strand.
ACCAGAGAAAAAACACAATCAATAACAACCAGGGCAACATGTCTCCACTAGCGCCCTAGAGCCCAGCAAATCTAAGGCAGTAGGCCCTAAGTATTGCAAAATAGCTGAAGCACAAGGTAAATAATTTAAAACAGACTTTATGAATACGAAAGAGGTCTTAAAAGTAGAAATGAATACATCCTTTAAAGAAATCTATGAAAACACAAACAGTGGAAGGAAACATATAAAACAGTTCAAGATCTGAAAGTGGTTATAGAATCAAGAGGAAGAAAACCAAAACTTATGGAAATACAGAAGTAAAAAATTTAGGAACTTGAACAGGAACTTCAGACTCAAGTCTCCCCAACAGAATACAAGAAATGGAGGGGAGAACCTCAGGTATTATTGACATGATAGAAGAAATGGATACCCCAGTCAAAGAAAATAAATCTCAAAAATTCCTGGCACAAAACATCTAGGAAATATGGGACACCATGAAAAACCGAAGTCTAAGAATAATGGGAATAGAGGAAAGAGGAGAAACCCATGTCAAAGGCAAGAAAAGTATTTTCAACAAAATCATAGAAGAAAATTTTCATAACCTAAAGAAAGTGATGCCTATCAAAGTACAAGAAACATAAAGAACATTAAATAGACAGGATGAGAAAAGAAATTCCATTCAACACATAACAATCAAAACATTAAACATAGAATAAAGAAAGAAAACTAAAAGCTACAGGGGAAAAAGGCCAAATAACATATAAAGGCAGACCGAGAATTATACCTGATTTCTACATGGAGACTCTAAAACCCAGAAGTGTCTGGGGGAAATGTTCTATAGACTCTAAGAGAACATAGATGCCAGCCCAGAATACTATACTCAGAAAAACCTTCAAACACAATAGATTGAAAAAAAGAAATTCCATGGTAAAACCAAATTTAAGCAATATTTCTCTACAGATCCAGTCCTACAGAAGATACTAGAAGGGAACCTCTAATCTAAGAGGTTAACTACACCCAAGAAAACACAGGGAATAATTCCAGACCAGCAAACCAAAAGAAGAAAAAAACCCACAAACACATATACACACACATATCCACACCCACCACAACCATAACATAATAACAGTAATCTACAAGCACTGCTCATTGATATCTCTCAATATCAATGGTTTCAATTCCCCAATAAAAAGAACCAGACTAAGAGAATGGATAAAAAACAGAACCCATCCTACTGTTGCATTCTAGAAACTCCTTAACTACAAGGATAGTCACCATCTCAGGTTAAAAGGATGGAAAAGCATATCCCAAACAACTGGACCTAAGAATCAAGTTGTTTTAGCCATTTTAATATCTGAAAAAATAGACTACAAACCACAAATAATCAAAAGAGATGGGGAAGGAAACTACACACTCATTAAAGAAAAAAAATCAACCAAGAGTACCTCACAATTTTTAACATTTATGGCCAAACAGAAGGGCACTGAAGTTCATAAAAAGAAACACTACGACAGCTAAAATTACATATGACCCTCACACCCTGTATTAGTGAATCAAAGATTTAGTTCTGTGAGACAATAAATACGATTGACAAACCCTCATCCAAATTAACTAACAGTCAGAGAGAAGATGCAAATTAATGAAATTTGAGAGTAAAAGGGGACATAACAGCAGACACAAAGGAAAGTCAGAGAAATCATCAGGAAAACTTGTATCCCACCAAATTGGCGAATCTAAAAGAAATGGATAATTATCTCAAACATACCACTTACCAAACTTAAATCAATATCAAATAAACAATTTAAATAGACCTACAGTCTCTAGTGAAATAGAAGTTGTAATTAAAAGTAAAAAAACCAAAGCAACAACAACAACAAAATAGAAACAATAACAACAACAACAAAATCAGGGCCAGATGTTTTTAGTGCAGAATTCTACCTGACATAAAGGAAGAGTTGTTGTTTTACAAAATATCAACACAAGAAAAATTGCCCAGTTAATTTTATGAAGGCCACAGTTACCCTGGCACCCAAACTACATAAAGATCTAACAATGATCAATCTAGAAGCAAAAGTTCTCAATAAAATACTTGTAAACTAAACCCAAGAACACATTAAAATGATTAAAAACTAGGCTTTATCCCAGAGATGCAGGGATGGTTCAACATACATAAACTGATAAATGTAATACACCATATAAGCAAAGTGAAAGATTAAAAACAGATATGAGCATCTCATTAGATGTAGAAAAGGTCTTTGAGAAAATCTAACACCCCTTCATAATAAAAGTCCAGGAGAGATTTAAGGACACAAAGGACACACCTCAACATAATAAAGACAGTTTACAGCAAGCCCATAGCCAACACCAACCTGAATGGAGAGAAACTTAATGCAATTCCACTAAAATCAGGGACAGGACAAGATTTTTCACTCTCTTCACATCGATTCAATATAGTCTTGAAGTTTTAGTTAGAGAAATAAGTAAAGGAGATCAAAAGGATACAAACTGGAAAGGAAGAAGTCAAAGGACCTTTATTTGCTGATGATATGATAGTATATACAAGTGACCTGAAAAATCCCACCTGAAAAACTCCTACAGCTAATAAGTACTTTCAGTAAAGTAGTTGAATACAAAATAACTCACAAAACTCAGCAGCCCTCCTATATACAAATTACAAAAGGACTGAGAAAGAAATCAAGAAAACAATGCCTTTCATAATAGCCTCAAGTAATATAAAAAAACTTCAGGTTACTTTAACCAAACAAGTGAAAGACTTTTACAGGAAAGACTTCAAATAGTGAAGAAAGAAATTGAAGAAGCTATCAGAAGATGGAAAATCTCCCATGCTCATAGATCAGAGAATTAACAGAGTAAAAATGGCCATTCTATCAAAAGTGATCTATATACAGATTTATTGTAATCTCCATCAAAATTTGAACATAATTCTTCACAGGTCTTTAAAGAACAATACTCAGCTTCATATGGAAAAACAAAAAGAACCACCGTGGCTAAAACAGTTCTGAATAATAAAAGAAATGTGGGAGGTATCACTATCCCCAATTTTAAGTTTTGCTACAAAACTTCAGTAATAAAAACAGCATGGTATTGGCACATAAAAATACAAGTTGATCAATGGAATTAAACTGAAGACCTGGACATATATCTACACACCTATATAACCAGATTTTTGATAAAGAATCATAAAATACACACTGGAAAAATGACAGCATCTTCAACAAATGGTGTTGGTCAAACGGAATGGCTGCATGTAGAAGAATCCAGATAGATCCATACATCTCACCCTGCACAAAACTAAACTCTAAATGGATCAATGACCTCAACATGAAATCAAATACACTGAACCAGCTTGAAGGGAAACTGGGGAATAGTCTTGAACTCATTGGTCCAGGAGAAGACTTTCTGAACAGAACACTGTTAGCACAGACTCTAAGATTAACAATTAATAAATGGGACCCCACGAAACTGAAAAGCTTCTCTATGGCAAGGCATCATTCAAATAAAGCAGTTGCCTAAAGAATGGTAAAAGATATATATATATATATTTATCAACTACACATTGTATAGAGGGTTAATATACAAAATATATAAAGAACTTTAAAAACCTAGATATGAAGAAGACAAATAACCCAATTAAAAAGTAGGATACTGACCTAAACAGAATTCTCAAAAGAGACAACTCAAGTGGTCGAGAAACACTTAAAGAAATGGTGAACATTCTTATTCATCAGGGAAAAGCAAATCCAAACTACTTGGGGTTTCATCTTACACCTGTCAGAATGACTAAAATCAATGAAACAAATGACATCTCATGTTGTAGAGGATGTTGAGTAATAGAAACAGTCATATACTTATGGTAGGACTTCAAACTTGTACAACTACTATGGAAATCAGTGTTGTGGCTCCTCAGAAAGATAAGAATCAATGTACCTCACCATTCAGCTATATCACTTTTGGGAATATACTCAAATAATGTATTATCCTACAGCAAAGATACTTGCTCAACCACGTCTGTTATCGCTCTATTCATAAAAGCCAGGAATTGGAAACAATCTAGATCCCCCTCAACAGATACAGAAAATGTGGTAGCATACATAATGGATTATCACTCAGATGATAACAAAAATAAAAACATGAAATTTGCAGGTAAATGGATGCAACTAGAAAAAAATCGTGAGTGAAGTGATTCAGATTCAGGAAGACAAATAATATGTATGCTCATTTATATGTGGTTATGAACCATTAGTTCAATGATAACCAAGCTACAATCCATTGAACCACAGATGTTAAGTGAAGAGTAAGGTACTAAGTTAGGCAGCAGAGGATAGAACTCCCTAGGAAAGGGAAATTTAATAGATAGTTTTGTGTGGGTGGATGGAATTTTAGCTGTAGGATCAAATGTGGAGGAGGAAAGAGGAGAATGAGGAAGGGAGTACAAGGAGACAGAGTCCTAACTAAGTATCTCTTGCCTCCAAAATGAAGCTTCCAGTACTGGGATTCAGTTATATATAATTGAGTTGTTGGCCAAAGGGGTCGCAAGGGAATTCCTGAACAACTCAGACTGTTGCCAAGATTATAGGCTGCTCTCCACAAACTGACAAGGCCCCCAACACCTATACATATTATTGAATATGGAGAATTTGAGCTGGTGCTTTCATGAAGCCGTCACCCCTGTGTTCTAGCATCTTCGGCACAGGAAGCTACTCTGCATGATACCAAAGGAGAAACATAAACACCAAGCTAGTCACAAACCCGTTGATTTACGATAGTGTCCTGCTTGCAAGATAGACTAGAGCAATGGTGGCATAAAGCCCGTGAGAGTAACCAACTCATATGTGGTTTGACCTAAGATCCACTCCAGGAGATGGAACCAATACCCAATAACTGCTTGGGAAACTATGAACCTGAGACTAGTTAACACAATGATGAAGGGTAAAAGTGAATACTGCCAAGTGGTGGTGGCACTCTGCTTTAATCCCATTAGTCAGGAGGCAGAGGCAGGTGGATCTCTGAATTCAAGCCCAGCCTGGTCTACAAAGCAAGTTCCAGTACAGCCAAGACTACACAGAGAAATCCTGTGTCAAAATACAAAAACAACAACGAAAACCCAAACACTACTGCTCTAAAAATCAACCAACCAACCAACCAACAGACCGACCGACCAACCGACCGACCAACAAACCAACAAAAGCCCACAAACCTATAGCAATAAAATGATTCCTAATGATATTCTGCTGTATTCATAGATCAGTGCCTTGCTCAGCCATTGTTAGTGAAGCTTCCTCCTGCAGTAGACAGGAAAAAATACAAAAACCCTCAACCAAACCTTGGAACACTCAATACTAAATGGAAAGTTTCCACCAAATTTCTCCCATTAGGCATCAGGGAAACTTGGGAAGAGGAGGTGGAAAGAGTTTAAGAGCCAGAGGCAATGGAGAACACAAAGAAAATAAGGCTCTCTAAATCAAGGGATTGATTCTCATACGAACTCATGAATAGGAATGTGAGGCAGCATGCACAGGGCCCATATGTGTCTGTACCATATGGGGTCCTCGAGCTGAAGGTGAAATGGATATATGCCCTCATCCTTAACCTAGAAGCTATCTCCAATGGATAACCACCTGCAAAAATGAAAATTTAGTTTCCTCTGAGGGAGTCTCACTGGGGAAACAAATACTTAAGGGAAGGCTGCATGCTCAGAGGAAGATGGACAACAGAAAATGCAATCAATGGTATATTTGAAGGTTCATTGTCTCATAATGTCATGTCAGGACTTCCTTTTTAATTATTATTTTTAATTTTATTTTATATTTTATTTCATCTATACAAATATTTTCTCTGTTTTTATACCCAATAATCCTTTACATATTTGTTATGGCTTTCAGTTTAGTTTTCTTATGGGATTTTTTGAGTGTGCAAATGAGTGTGTCTCTGTATCTATGTATGTATATGTTTCTTGGGTCTTTTCTTGGGATCTTTTCCTTTCTCTTGTTTGTTTTGTCCTATTCTGAATTGTTAGTTTTTTATTTTATCTCATTATATTTTGTTATTATCCCTTAGAAGCTTGTTTGTTTTTAAATGAGGGACAGAAAGGAGGTGGATCTTAATGGGAGGCAAGGAAGGGAGGAACTGGGAGGAGTAGAGGGAGGAGAAAGTGTAATTAGGATATATTATATGAGAAAAGCTATTTTCAATAAAAGGAAAAATTACAAGTAAGAAAAAATTTAATGGTAAGTTAGAAACATTTTTCATCATTGAAATTATATTTTTAAATATAAATAGATGTTGAACTTTGTTCAAATACTTGCTAATAATTTATATAAACAGCCATATGGCTTTTCATTTTGAGTTATCAATATGTTGAATTAAATTCTATGTTTTTACATGGTAAGACAACCATTATAACTTGAATAAATTTAAATTGTAGTATATTTTTATTTTAATATCCAATTTCCCTCTACTTGCTTATAATTCTTTCAAATATACATGTTACTCTCCTAATCCAAAAAAATCACCCATGAATAAAATTCTGGGCACAAGAAATAATAGATACTAAATGATAAGATGAATAACAGTCTGAATTTATTGGAATGAGGCAGCCACATTTTTTGATTCAAAGTTTCTACAATTTGTCAGAATGATAAGCAAAGGTATAATTATAAATATTTTAGTTTAGAACAATTATATTGCCCTGAAGTATGAATGTAGGAGAGAATGGAGTGTCCTGAAAGTCACCATCAGGACCGATTAGCCTTCTGCTTGTCTCTGCAGATCTGCTGTTTGAAAGGTGTTGACAGGGGTTGAAGCTTTGGTGTGAATACAGTCATTTTCCAAATATCCATCTATGATATGAAAACTTAGAAAATTCATGAAAGCTTCACATCCTTAATTTATTTGACACACAGGCAAATTATTATATGTCATACATATCTCAGAGATTGCAATGAAGATAAAATATATGTGATAAAACGCTGGCATTATGCCATAGTTTGGGGGAAAAATAAAAGTACAATGCATATTAAAACGGATAGTACTGAATCACAGCCATTCCTTTGGCACACCCTGACCCACTCTCAACATGTAAATTTAGAGGGAAAATTAACAATAAATACTTGATGATGGCTGTTGCAGAGCAGAATATGTGAGTGGTATGTGACTGATTATGCTTGGTGACATTTTCATATTACATTTTATAGTGAATGTTGCTTTAGAAAGCGTAATGTCATCATAAATCTAACTGAAATTCCACACATTCACAACACAGAAATGCAGAGAACACTTGCGAAGTTAAAAGGACGGTAAGTTTACTTTCTGAATGTTTGTACTCCAGGCTGTCGGTTCTTTCGGTACCTTGAAAATTAGTACTGTAGATACTGCGATTCTTGAGGAAAGGCCTGAACACTTAAATAAAAAAAAACTCTGAAAAACATTATTAATAAAACAGCACTTAAATTAACTACTATTTTGAGAGTTTGGAAATTGTAAGTTTTATTTTATTTATTTATTTATTATTATTATTATTTTGGTTTTCGAGACAGGGTTTCTGTGTAGCTTTGGAGCCTGTTCTGGAACTAGCTCTTGTAAACGAGGCTGGCCTCGAACTCACATAGATCTGCCTGCCTCTGCCTCCCAAGTGCTGGGATTAAAGGTGTGCGCCACCACCGCCCTGCCAATTGTAAATTTTAGTGTACAGATGAAGAATAAAAATATGTTTCCAGCACTAATGAATATAGGCTAGTGGATTTCACTTATGTAAGTAAATGACTTATTTACCATTGTAGTAAGTGCTGCAAAAATTTTTATAGACACCAAGAGAACACAGGAATGGCAGACTTGGCCTGTTTGATAGGTTCTCTTGGCACTGCCTTCATGATTCACATGCCTTTAGTAGAAAACAAACACACAAGACAGGGAATCTAGAGTTGTTATAACCAGGAAGTAAGCGCAGCAAACACCTCCTTCTCAATTAACTCTCCTTTGTTTTAAAAAGTTTACCCCACTGACTATTCTGTGGCTCTTGGAGACCATAGAAGAAAGGGGAGAAGCTCGAGTGTAGAGAAACATAACTTCATAGACTTTTCACAATGACCAATAGGAAATAGTAACTGATGCCACATGATTTTGATATAAAATATTAGAAGTGGAAGAGAAAATGAATCTGAAACAGTCAGATTCCATGGTTTCAGAGGCAAGTCGAATCCAAAGGACTCCACATCCTTGCCTTAGTGACTGTTTCCAACTTGGTCCTCTGTTGCTGTTTCCTTCCCGGAAAAAGAAAGAAAACACACAGGTGGGGACTGGGTGTGTAGCAAGAACTCATGATTCAGGCTCATTTAATCCAGCCGAAAAGGGAAGTGTAAAAGACCCAGGGAATTGGACAAAGCATCACTGCCAAAGCTAAAGGGGGAAAAAGGGAAGTCGTGGGACTCATTAGCAAAGTGTTAGGACATCATCTCACCCTAACACGCGTTCATCAAAACTGTAATGGTTTACGCCAAAGCTCAGAGAATCAATAAAGCTAATGTGTGTATACACTTAAACGAAACGTACACCTAGGTATAATATGACCACGAATGATCTAGCTCACAGGGAGAGTTATGGAAATTAAAAGAAGAGAAACAGAAGAAACAGCCAAATAGCTAAGGGAAAGAGAAACGAACGCTGTTGTTTAACTAAGCACCCTAACAGCAGCAGTCAGAGGAAGATCATGAAAGTCATTGCCTGATTACCCCAGCCTCGCTCCTCCTGCAGGCCTCGTCCAGTTCTGGGCTTAGGTTTTCCTGCAAATCACGGTAATTGGGAATCAGTTCACACAGCTGTGAACCAGGGATCACGGATACAGAGGAGCAAATTTGAAGCTGAGCCTCTCCGCTGGAGAGACAAAGGAAGTGACTTGTTTATGTACCGTTTCATCACTCTTCCCAAGAGTCAAGGGCTCCACATTTATGTTTCATTAAAGGTACCGTGACGTTTGGATTTTAAAGTGAGAAGACTGGGCCGCTGTTGCTATTAGAAGACTCAAATTCAACTCTAAGTTAAAAGCCACGAACTGTTAGCAGTGTGAGGGAGCTAAGGTTGTAACACAGTCTCATGGTTTACAGGTGAATGTCTTTTGAACTACAGATATCAAATGATTTGCCAAGTTTGTTAGTTATGGATAGAATTACCACTAGTTTGGGTTACTACTTCTGTAACTATTCTCCCAGTCTTTGGAAAATAATTACTGAGATCCTGAGGCTGATCAGTTGTAGCTATCTCTCCCTCCCTCTCTCCCTTCCTCCTTTCCCCTTCCTTCCCCCCTCCTCTCCCTCCCCCTCTCTCTGTCTCTCTCTCTCTNTCTCTGTCTCTCTCTCTCTGTCTCTCTCTCTCTCTCTCACACACACACACACACCATTCTATGATACATTTTCTGTGTCACACAGAACTCTATCACATGGCTGGTCATTTTTGTTCTCTCATCCTTGGTTCTGTTCTCATCCAGGTGATATTTTGATAACGATAGACGTTATCACCCAATTTACTAAATTCATCTTTCCTTTCCACCTTTTACTCTATTTTTTTCATTAACCAACTCCCATCTCACCAGCACAAACCATTTTTTCCTAAGAACAAAATCAGGTATGAAATCACAGAATTTATTATTCCACTCTCTGGTTAAAATTCTTCTAGCCGCTCATTAATCCACACATATGGGTTACAGGGTAATCTGTCAAGATAGACAGAACCCAAAACTTCATTACTGGTGCATGTGTGTTGTGGTCTAGGATGGCAGATAATGCTCACTGTTCTCTATAGTCAAGGGATACAGATTCTATTTACCTTTTGGATCTGACATCCTGAATAGGCTATCTTTGTTCAAAGATATGAAGCTAGTTCATATTATCATATGTAATTTTCAGTAGACTGAAAGAAGAGAACAGAAGGCTAGTATGTTATTTATCTATGCTTACAGGATGGGCGCCAGCATTCTCCATATTCCTTGTGCCACCATCTTAGCTAAAGACTGGTCCTGTGGTCATTCCTGGCTAAAAAAGACGCTGAGAGGTGTACTGCTTCTGAAAAGAGGAGAGCGGGGTATCATAGAGCAGCTTTTTCTCACTGTGATATTTGTTGACTACTTCCTTAATCCAACATTTACAGTCAATGTTTATGTCTGATTCTGGTCTCTGTGTCACTGCCTACTCTCTTATACAAGGATTCCATGGCACACAGCATGAACTTCCTATGATGACTTCTCTCACTGTCTGTGCAGTCTAGCCTAGATTGTCACAGTATTCCTCTGGTAGCATAGATGATCAATTGTGGGAAAAATTATATCATTCTTCTTATTAGCGTCCATAGATTTTGGAACTTCTAGCTCAGTAGGAGTCAATACAAATCTATTAGCACTGAATCTTCTAAACTGTAATCTGTTCTAGGATAAGAGTTATCCATCTTCTTTAATGCCCACTATTTTCACACTACCTTGTTACAGATGAATGAAAAAGGAAACCCTGCTGATTGAAAATATGAACACAGTATGTTTCCAACTTTGGAAACTTATTGGCATTTTAAATTGATCTATCATCTTATCATCTTTACTGTTTTCCAGATCATATTCTTTCCCTCCCTCCCTCCCTTTCCCACTCTTCCTCCCTCTTTCTTTCTTTCTTTCTTTCTTTCTTTCTTTCTTTCTTTCTTT
>LOJH01053334.1:0-11568 GCA_001685095.1 Ellobius talpinus
TGGAAGTCATGATATCTTTATAATATCCATGCTGGTTAAGCTTAGCAGCCCATACAATAAAATGTCTCTCTGTACTTTGCTCATTCACAGTCAAAAAATTCAAAGATAAGAGAATAATATACATAATCCAGACACTCTGAATTTTCCATTCTTATGTGGCTTATTTTTCTTTACTGCTTTTAATGTATTACAATCTGTACTCTGTCTCTTTAAAAACTTTACCCTTTATTAATCATTAACTTTATTTTATGACTCTCTATACTCTTTCTCCTCTCTTTCAAGCCTACATACATTTCTGCAACACTATGACTCATCTGGTTTTGTCTTTATTGCATGTGTATAATTCTTTCCTTTCCAGGAGTGCTTTTTAAAATGCTAAGCACTTCTTAAAACTTAAGCTGTGCCATTACTAATATATATATATATATATATGGTACCTATGCTTGCCTGCCCAGTCCTGCATGGTGGAGCTACTCATGCCTCTGAGATCCATGCACACAGCCCCATTTTCAGGAACACAGCCAGTCCTTGTCTCCATTAAGCAAGCTGCAGCAGTCTGCTTACAGACCCCACTCAAATGCTCTGTAGCCAGAACTGATGTGTGAAAGAGTCAGAGTTTATGCTGGCAGCATATCCCAGAAAGCCAGCATTTCATAACGGTTCAGCTTTTTTTTCTTTTTCCTACTGCTAAATAAGGAAATCTTTTCATAAAGGAGCTGCTGCATGCTGCCAGCAAACAGCAAGAAGCTGTGTTAAATTCTCTGTTTTTGTGTCTATAATTCCTTTTCAAACCCTCTCAGCCTTTCAGTGGATTTTAGTCAACCATGTTGTCACCAATTTGTTGGAGAAAGGAGGCTACTTGTTGGTTCCAAGCCAGCCAGCTAGCTTAGACCTTAAATAATCACAGAGAAACTGTATTAATTAAACCAATGCTCAGCCCATTAGCTCTAACTTCTTATTGGCCAACACTTACATATTTATTTAACCCATTTATCTTAATCTATGTATCACCATTTATCTTAATCTATGTATGTGGAAAACTGGCTAAAGTTCTGGCATCTGTCTCTGATGGCTCCATGGCTTCTCTCTGACTCATTCCTTCTTTCTCCCAGCATTCAGTCCAGTCCTCCTCACCTACCTAAGTTCTTACTTATCAATAGGCCAAGGCAGTTTTTTGTTCATTATTCAAGAAAATAAACACATAGACAGAAGAACCTCCCAAACAATTTATCCATTCTTTGAACATGGATATTTAGGTTGTTTCCAAGTTCTGGTTATGAAAAGTAATGCTGCTCTGGACATAACTGAGCACATGCCATTGTGATACGATTGAGCATCCTTTGGGTATATTCACAAAAGTGGTATTGCTAGATCTTGAGGTAGGTTGCTTCCTAATTTTCTGAGAAATAGACATACTAAAATCCAAAGTGACTGTATCAGTTTGCACTTACACAAGCCATGGAGGACTTTTCCCTTTACCCCGCATCCTCTCCAACAAATCTTGTCATCAGTGGTTTTTATCTTGGCCATTCTTACAGGTGGAATATCAGTGTAGTTTTGATTTGCATTTCTCTGATAGCTAAGGATATTTAGCATTTCTCTAAGTATCTTTCAGTCATTTTAGATTCATCCATTAAGAGTTTTCTGTTTAGGTCTGCACCCCACATAATTTTTGGAATATTTGTTCTTTTGATGACTTTTTTGCAGTTTTTTTGTATATTTTGGAGATCAGCCCAATGTCTGATGTGAAGTTGGTGAAAATCTTTCCACATTATGTAGGCTATGATTTGTTGACCAAGTCCTTTGCTTTACAGAAGCTTCTCAGATTCAGGAGGTCCCATTTTTTAATTGTTTCTCTCAGTGTCCATGCTACTGAGGTTTTTATTTAGGAATAATTCTTCTGTGCCAATCAGTTTAAGTGTGCTTCCTACTTTCTCTTCTATGGGGTTCAACGTGGTTGGTTTTATGTTGAAATATTTGATCCATTTATACATAAGTTTTGTGACAAGCAATAGATATGAATCTACTTTCATTCTTCTAGATGTTGATATCCAACTATGCCTGCACCATTTGTTGAATATACTTTATTTTTTTCATTTTATGTCTTTTGCTTCTTTGTCAAAATCAGGTGTTTTCAGGTATGTGAGTTGATATTTGGGTCTTTGATTGAGTTCCATTTTTGCTTCTGTCTGTTTTTATGCCAATAACAATCTGCTTTCAATGCTTTAGCTATATAGTCAAATTTAAAGTCAGGGACTGTGATACCTCCAGGATTATTTTGGCTTTATTATTTTACAGGATTGTTTTGGCTTTCTTGCTTTTTTATTTTTCCATATGAAGTTGAGTATTGCTCTTTCTAGATCTGTGAAAAATATTCTTTGCATTTTGATAGGCATTGCATTGAATCTGTAGATCATTTTTGGAAAAGATTGTTATTTTTACTATCCTAATTCTACCAAGAGCATAGGAGTTCTTTGCAGTCTCTAGTGTCATTTTCAATTTCTTTCTTCAAAGATTTAAAGTTCTTATCATATAGGTCTTTCATTTGTTTGGATAGAGTTACTCCAAGACATTTTATGTCATTTATGGCTATTGTGAAGGATGATGTTTCTTAGATTTCTTTCTCATCCCATTTATCATCTGTATCATGGAGGGTTTTGATTTTTTAAGTCAATTTTATATTCTGCTTCATTACTTAATTGTTTATGTACAGTAGAAGTTCCTTTGTATGAATTTTGAGTCCTTTATATAAACTATCATGTCATTAACAAATAGGGAGTGTTTGACTTCTTTTCTTTGCATCCACTTGATCTCCTTTTGTTATCTTAATGCTCTAGCTAGAACCTCAAGTACTATTTTGAATAGATATAGAGAGAATGGACAACCTTCTGTTGTTCTTGATTTCAGGGGGATTAATTTCAGTTTTTGTCCATTTAGTGTGATGTTGGCTGTTCACATGCTGTATATTTTTTTTATTAAGTTTAGGTATGTTTCTTGTATTATTATCTTGAAGGTATGTTGTATTTTGTTGAAAGTTTTTTGAACATCTAATGAGAAAATCATGATTTTTTTTCACTTTCTTTATATGATGGATTACTTTGACAAATTTTCTTATGTTGAACCATCCCTGCATCTTTGGGATGAAGCTGACTTGATAATTGTGGATGAATTTTTGGATGTGCTTTTGGATTTGTTTTTCCAGAATTTTATTGAATATTTCTGCATCAATGTTAATGAGAGAGATTAGTCTTAGTAATGTCTTTTTTCGGTTTGTATATCATGGTAATTGTAACATCATGAAAAGAGTTTGGCTATGTTCTTTCTGTTTCATTGTGTGAAAAAATTTGAGCAGTACTCTTACTAATTTTTCTTTGAAAATCTTTTAGAAATCTGTGCTGGCCCTGATCTTTTTTTGGTTGTGAGACCTTTTATTACTGTTTCCATTCCTTTAATGGTAATAGGCCTGTTTAATTTATTCATCTGGTCTTGATTTAATTTTTAAAGTGATATTTATCCAATATCCATTTAATTCTCCTTTTTCTTTAGGTTTTTCAATTTTATAGAGTATAGGTTTTGAAAATATGACCCTATGTTTATCAGAATTTCATTTTTATTTTTATTATATGTCCTCCTTTTTATTTCTGGTTTTGTTAATTTGGATATTTTCTCTCCCTCTTTTGGCTAGTGTAGATAAAGGTTTGTCTATTTTGATGATTTTTCTCAAAAACCCAACACTTTGTCTTATTGATTCTTTGTATTCTTTTCTTTGTTTTGATTTTGTTGGTTTCAGCAACAATTTGATTCATTATTTCCATAGAGTCTTTCTGGGTGAGTGTGTTTCTTTTTGTTCTAGAGTTCTCAGGTGTTCTGTCAACTCACTAGTGTGGGATTTTTCTCCAGTCTCTTTATGTAGGGATTTAGTGCTATGAATTTCCCTCTTAACACTCCTTTCATTGTGTCCCATAAATGTAGGTATGTTGTGTGGTCATTTTCATTGAATTTTAGAAAGTGTTTGATTTCTTCATTTATTTCTTCCTTAATCCATTGATGATGGATTAAGGTGAGCATTGTTTAATTTCCATGAGTTTGTGGGCTTTCAAAAATTACTGTTGCTGTTGATTTCTAATTTTATGCCATGGCTATCCAATATGATAATAAGGAAATTCCTTTTTTTGTACCTGTGGAGGTTTGCTTTGTTACTTAGTATGTGGTCAGTTTTAGAGAAGGTTCCATGAGGTGCTGAGAAGAATGTATATTCTTTTATATTTTGATTGAATGTTCTATAGATGTCTGTTGAGTTTCCATTGATAAAAAAATTCTGATAGGTCTGCTCTTATATGTTTCTTGACCTTTTTCCTTTGACACTCTTAATATTCTTTCTTATTCTGTATATTTAGTGGTTTTGAGGGGACTTTTTTTATCCCATCTATTTGGTGTTCTGTAAGCTTCTTGTATCTTCATGTGCATATCTTTCTTCAGGCTGGGAAAGTTTTCTTCTATGATATTGTTGAATACATTTTCTGTGTTTTTGAGTTAGACTTCTTCTGTCCCTATTATTTTCATGGTTTCCCATATTTTCTGGATATTTTGTGTTAAACTTTTGTTTTATTTAATGTTTTCTTTGATCGATGAGTCTATTTCCTCTATTGTATCCTCAGCACTTGAGAGTCTCTCTTCCATCCTTTGTATTCTGCTGTTTATGCTTGCATTTGTGGTTCTTGATTATTTTCTCATAATTCCCATTTCTATCATTCCCTTGTTTTGTGTTTTCTTATTGTTTTTCTTTTTGTTTTCAAGTCTTAAACCATATCTTTAGTCTGTTTAATTAATTTTCTTTGGTTATGGTTAAGGTATTTCTTTCAATTGTTTTTTCCTCCATTTCTTTAAGAGAATATTTATTTACTCTTAAAGGGTATCTAACATGCTCCTAAAGTTATTTTTATGTCATTTTTCCTATTCTAGCAGAATTTGCTGATTCAGACCCAGTCCTACAGAGGACATTGGCTCAAGCCTGCTCCCTCAGCATTGGATCCCTAATACCTACCCCTGTGGAGGTGTTGCCTTGGTGCTTCTCCAGCTGAAGTGGCTGACTCAGGCCTGTCCCCACAGATGTCCTTGGCTTGGGCCTGCTCCCAAAGAGGTTGCTGGTTTGGGTCCAGTCTCACTGAGTTCCCTTTTTTGGGCCTGCTCCCTTGGATGTCCCTGAATCACACCTGGTCCTGCAGATGTCTCTCACTGGGTCCAGCTCCCTTAGTGGTCACTCCCTTGTACCTGGTCCTATGGAGGTCATTACCTCAGGCCTCTTCCAGCTGAGGTCACTGACTCAGGCCACCTATGGCAGAGGTCAATGGCTCAGGCCTACTCCAGTGGAAGTAGCTGGCTCAGGACTTTTCCCACAGATATCCCTGCTTTGAGCCTATTCCCACAGAGGTCTCTTGCTTGGACCCAGTCCTGCTGAGGTCTACAGCTTAGGCCCACTCTCTGAGATGCATTGACTTGCACCTGGTCTTGCATAGGTCTCTGGCTAGGACTTGCTCCCTTAGTTGTGGCTCCCTTGTTCCTGCTCCTTTGGAGGTCATTTCCTCAGGCCTATTCTGGCTGAGGTTGCTTGCTCAGGCCTGTTCCTACAGATGTCCAGGGATTTGGTCTGCTCACACAGAGTTCCCTGTTTTGGGCCCAGTCCCACAGAGGTCTATAGCTTGGACCTGCTTCCTCAGAGGTCTCTGACCTGTGCCCAGTCCTGTCAAAGTCTTGTCAAAGACCCCTCAGAGGTTGCTCCTTTGTATCTGTTCCTGTAAAGGTCACTGCCTTGGGCCTGCTCCAACTAATGTCACTGGTTCAAGTATGCTCTGGAGAAGATAGCTGGCTCAGGCCTGTACCTGTAGGATTTACTGTCTCAGGCCTGCTCCAGTGGAAGTTGCTGTCTCAGGCCTGTTCCTATGGAGGTTGCTGCCTTGAGCATTCTCCAGCTGAGGTCATTGGCTCAGGCCTGTTTAGGTGGAGGTCACTGGCTCAGGACTTTTCCCACAGATATCCCTATATTGGCCTGCTCCCATGGAGGTCTCTGAGTTGTACCTGGTCTTGCAGACGTCCGTGGCTCAGGCCTGTTCACATGGAGATCCCTGAATTGTGCCTGGTCCTGCAGTGGTCACTGACTCGAGCCTACTCCCTCTGTAGTTGCTCCCTTATATCTCCTTTTTTGGAGATCATTGCTGCAGGCCAGCTCCAACTGAAGTTGCTGGCTCAGGCCTGTTCCCACAGATGTTGCTGCATTGAGCCTGCTCCTATGTAGGTCCCTGGTTTGGGCCCAGTTTTTCAGATGCCTCTAGCATGGGCCTGCTCTCTCAGAGGTCCTGCCATGTGTTCAGTCCCGCAGAGGTGTCTGACTCAGGCCTACTCCCTCAGTCACTCCCTTGTGCCTATTCCTGCAGAGGTTGCTGCCTCAGGCCTGTTCTGGAAGATGTCACTGGCTCAGACCTGCCCTTGAGAAGGTCATTGCCTTCAGACTGCTCTGTTTGAAGTTGCTGGCTCAAACTGGCTCCTGTGGAGGTAGCTGACTCAAGACTGTTCCGATTGATGTCACTGGCTCAGGCTTGCTCCTGCAGAGGTTACTGGCTCAGGCCTGGTGTCACAAATGTCTCTGGTTTGATTCTGCTTCCATGGAGGACCTATCTTGGACCTGGTTGCACAAAGGTCTCTGGCTTGGGTCTGCTTCCTCACAGGTCCTTGACTTGCTCTCAGTCCTTCAGAGTTCTCTGACATGGGTCTGTTTTCTTGGCAATTGCTCCCTTGTACATTCTCTTGTGAAGGTTGCTGTTTAACACTTTTTTAAGCATCATGTTATTTTCATGTACCTCATCAACCTGTGTTGGTGTCAGTTCAAAAGCGTATCAGAGTTTGAATTTAACTAAGTCTCCATTTTATCCTTGCATTTGAATTCACATCTTTCACAACTGGTAAAGATTGATGAACATGACATCATCATGTTGAAAGATTATTAAATGTCACCCAGTTGCCTGGCACAAAATGGCTGACAGAAAGTCAATGATGTAAACTCCATGTGGGGTGAAGAAAGCAGGGGATAGATCTGGGGCATCACAGAGTTTGGCAAGCTGTGAGCAATCAATGAATAATTTCATTCCAGGGAATAATTAAATGAAATTTAGTGGAAATGCTGTGAAAGTACTTACATAGGCAGATATCTAACTTCTAAACATTTTGATTTACACTTAGAGGAATCTGGTTCCTAGAATTAAATGATAGGAAAATGATGCTTGATCAATATGTTTGGCTGACTTCTTGAAGTGTTGTTTATTTACCTTACATTTTAAAGTCTTAAGCACATTTTCTGATTTAAGAGCAAAGATGGCCTAAAGTGACTTTGGTGCATAGTTCCCTCTTAGGAATACAGTTTATCCACTCTGATATTGAAAACACAAAATTGGAATGGTAGTGCTATTTCACATTTTCAGTAGTTTTCCTACAACTTCCATATAATATATTTTGCTTTCATTTTACTAACTGTACTTCTCATTCCCTACAGTTACTAAATATAAATAATGCTTAAAACAGTATGGTAATGCTTATGCAATATTAACATTGATCTTCAGAAAACTTTTAAAGTCCTCACACAGGATACAGAATGCTTTTCTTAAATTTACTCAGTCTCTCTCCATATTTGTGTTATTAGCTTAAGCAATGTGATAAAAAACATTACTATTGACTACATCCAGGTATCCTTTAGGTTGATAAAACAGTTTAAGCTAGTTTGTATGTATTTGATAAAAATAGAAAGTATGAAATATGTCAAGTGAGAAGTAAAGCATGGGAAAGATTAAAGCATAAGACTGCATTAGTGAGTTCTCTTTGTAATAATGATTTACTTGGGTATTTTAGAATGAGTTATGCACTTGTAAGTAGGTGTACTGGAAAATATTATCTATTTCATCTCATAAACACATTTAAAGATCTTTGCCAGACTATTCAAGTGGCAACTATTCTAAATCAAATTCTGATAGCCATTTTATATATAAAATTAAAAATCACTTTTGATATAAAACTCATGTCAGTGTGATTCAGAAAAGTTAATAGACTTCATTCATTTAAGCTTACCTTTATGTAATCACTGAGCCTCTTTGAAAAAGCCTTCACTACCAGGGAAAATAAAGGGATAAGTAGAGATGTTATTAGCAATCAAATATATGAGATAAATTTATACATTCTTATTTAATGACAGCATGTGTTGTTTTGATGAAAATAGATTAACATTTAATCTTCATAAAAGAATAAAACAGAATGACTAGGAAGAGTATAATATTCCCCTAATAGGTCCATTTTGATTCTCAAATTAATGACTGCTGTCCTGGAGAATATCAAAAATATTTTATCCAATTATGCTTATAATCCTTAATTTCCCATATTTGTAGCAAAACACCTAATAAGATGCAATTCAAGTGAAACAGATTATATCATGACAGAGAAGGAATGCAGACAGTCTCAGCACAGGGAGTTTACATTGTATCAACAATCAGAACATAAAGAGTAAATAGAAGTAAAATCAAGATATAAAATTTCATGGCAATTTTATTTGCTGGGTGTGGGTGAGGATTTTTTTAAGTGTGTAGTACCAAATGAGGTGACCACATTCTTGTTTAATGAAGACCACATACAAGATAATATTTGGCTAACACAAAATAATCTTGGTGGGTTTATTTTTAAAAAGGTTATCAAATTGGGTAGGTGAATTGAGGTGGGACTACCTAAAAGTATTAGGAAAAAAAGTTTGGCTATAATCAAAACACAGTCACAGAAATTATCAAAGAACTTAAAAACAACAAACAAGAATTTAAAAAATTCAAGAGAAATTACCATCAAGTCTCTACTTTCTAAAACTTCCTGAAACTTCAAAACAAAGTCCACAATCTTGGAAAAATCTTCAAACATAAGATCTTTTGGAGGATATTTCTCTTTTATACCATGGCAAGGCTTACTTGAGAAAAAGGCATTTCTCTGTACAACTTCCTTGTCATCATTAATTATCAACCAGCCTTTCAATCTTGATTTTCTTTCTTCTCTTGTCTTTTTGCTGTTTCTTTCTGTCAGATATATTTATTCATGATTCCTTTAATCACTTTTCACCATTAAGTGACATATTATTGACACACCTAATTTCTTGCATCTCTTTTATAACTTCTCTCTTGGATTGTTCCCTTACTCCATTGTCTTCTTTATAAGAAAAAGAAAATTTTCATTTGCTCTTTATTTTGAGGACTAAATTTTACTTAATAAAAGCTTGATTGTTTTGATTTGCTTGAACCATTTTCTTTGTCCTCTTTGCTTTCTTACATTGATGTTTGTTTTCTTAAGGATTCCATTGATGTTTGTTTTCTTAAGGAGCATCTCTGTGCCATGCATTCATACATAGATTTAATTAAATTGGAAGTAGAAAAATGCTAGATATCCTGAGTAAATTGGGAGAGTGGGGACATTAGAAGATGGTTGAAGAAGAATGGAGATGTAGGGAGGGGAGCAGAGATAAATGTAGAGCTCAATAAAAATAATAAATAATGATAATAATAAAAAAGCATCTTTGCTGATACCTAATTCTTTATTACATGGCTCAGTTCATATTTTAAAGTATTTTATCACTTTTTTCATTAATTGAAATTGTTCAATTTTCTTGCATGGAATATATATACATATATGTATATGTATATGTGTATACACACATACATACATACATGAGTTCTTTTAGGTATTGAATGTTACCTGTACTCTAGTGAGTGTTGGTGTACACATAAGAGAAGCAAGTAAAATTGTTCAATGATATTGGCCCAACAGTTTATATGTAGCACAGAAATACCTCACTAAGGTCACAAACTCAACATGTAGATTCATGCCTCTAGTTTTTTATCAGAATAAAAATAGAGCAAATAAAATTAGTAATTTTAATATGTGAATGAATTTTTGATGGATGGTTAAGAATGAAGAACAAATTCTCAGACAGTACATGTTTTTTAAAAAATATCAGAATTCCAAAAAATAAAAATCTAGGTCACTAACAGGTTACTGTCTCATTATTAAAATGTATTATAACTTTCTACTACAGACAGTTTTGTAATATCTTTGAAATATTTAAACTGACACTCTATGGAGATTCTCATTCTACACAAAGGTCTCATATTAATCATAAGATAGGCCCTGAAGATGCTGACAAATGAAGGACTTCTAAAAGCCTTCTGGGCATTTTGCCACTGAAATTTTGTAAACTATTCAAGGTAGAGTAAGTTAACCTTAAAGAGATTTATCTACATGTCCTTCATCTATTAGACTGAGTTACAAAGTGATATATAAAAATCACTGCATCTCTATGGATTATAGAAGTGTGTTTTAAAGGTAACACAGATAATGTTTGTCTCTCAAGATTATTTGCAGAGCAATATATTGTGGAAACTCGTTAAGAAACACCAGAGCCCATTTCTTCATATGCTTCTCTGCTAAGACAAATGAGTTAGAACACAGACTTAAGAAGACAGCATTGTTAAGACATAAAAATTATACTACTGGGGTTGTATTCAGGCAGTAGTCTCCTGTACCAATGTGTTCAAGTGTACTTCCCACTTTCACTTCTCTGAGGTTCAGTGTGGTTGGCTTTATGTTGAAGTTTTTGATCTATTTGGAATTGAGCTTTGTGCATGGTCATAGATATGAATCTACTTTCATTCTTCAACATGTTGATATTCAGATATGCCAACACCATTTGTTGAATATGCTTTCTTTTTTTACATTTTATATTTTTGCTTCTTTGTCAAAAATCAGGTGTTCATAGGTGTGTGGATTGATACCTGGGTCTTCAATTGGGATTCATTGGTGCTCCTGTTTGTTTTTATGCCAATATCAGGCTGATTTCAGTACTGTACCTCTGTAGTGGTGTTTGAAGTCATGGATTGTGGTGCCTGCAGAAGTTCCTTTATTGTACAGGATTGTTTTACTTATCCTATTTTTTTCCTATTTTCATGTGAAGTTCAGTGTTGTTCTTTCAAGATTTGTGAAGAATTTTGCTGGGATTTGTTGTAGGAGGACAGTTTTTTTTTTTCCTGGAAGCCCAGACCCAAAAGAAACACATAAATTCTGTATTAATTAAATAACTGCTTATCCTATTATCTCTAATTTCTTTTCTTTTTTTTTATTTGAGCTCTATATTTTTATCTACTTCCCCTGCTGCCTCTCCACTCTCCACTTTGACCTTTCCCCAATGTAGCCAATCTCCCAATTTACTCAGGAGATCATATCTTTTTCTACTTCCCATGTAGATTAGATCTATGTAATTCTCTCTTAGTGTCCTCATTGTTGTCTAAGTTCTTTGGGGTTTTGGTTTGTAGGCTGTTTTTTTTTATTCATGTTTAAAAGCCACTTATGAGTGCATACCTGTCATAATTGTCTTTGTGTGTCTGAGTTACCGAACTCAAAATAATGTTTTCTAGTTCCATCCATTTTCCTGCAAAATTCAAGATGTATATTTTTTTCTGCTGTGTAGTACTCCATTGTGTAAATGTACCACATTTTCCT
>LOJH01053336.1:1156-12202 GCA_001685095.1 Ellobius talpinus
GTCAATTCTAGAGTTTTGGAAGTTGCTTACAATGTACTTCCTGTTAACTTAGGTCATTGTATATTCTTCTGGAGTCTTTGATGGAGTTGAAGAAAGACAGTTTTATAATTATAAAAGATATATTAAGTATACAATTTTACACTCACAAAAATAAGATAGATGATAAAGTGTTTTCCTCAATTTGCCAAATATAAATGAACTAAATACTGTAACTATAATTCTTGCTTGATAACTGCTTTGTTGTATGTAATCTTGCTGTGTTAAAGTTAAAACCTTCCTTTTTATTTAGATAGAAAAGGGAAGGTGATGTGGGATACCCCTCTGTATGCTTTGAATACCATTGGTTAATAAAGAATCTTCTTTGGGCCTATTGCAGCGAAGAATAGGGCAAGGCAGGAATTCTAAGCAGATGGAAGAAAAAAGAAGGCTGAGTCAGAGAGATGTCATGTAGCTGCCACAGTAGACACTGGATGGAACCTTACCAGTAGGCCACAATCACATGGTGGTACACAGATTAACAGAAATGGGTTAATATAAGATATGAGTTAGCCAGTAATATACATAAGCTAGTGGCTAAGCAGTACTGTAACTAATATAGTTTCTGTGCATTTATTTTGTGTCTGGGAAGCTAGGAACGAAGAAACAGCCTCCCTCTACAACTGCCCTTTGCGGTTCTGATTAAATGACAACCTTCTATAGGGATCAGGCTCTTCTTTTATTTCCATGTTGCCTAGACAGTCCTAAGCTAACATGTGTATGCATGTGTGTGTGTACACAAACATATACACACAAATATATAATTTAAAATAAAAGTGGACACTCTAGTGTCTCCTCTAACTTTCACACACCAACAGAAATGTGCTGTAAAAGGTCAACACATACACAGGCCAAACCTGTCAGAAAACCAGGTAGGCTGCCCACAGACCTTCTCCTCACTCTGTTCCCCTAGACCCAATCCCTCAGTCTTGTCCCTAGCACTGCAACAGACTACTATCTTTAGCTTCCCTTTCCCTTGCCCATCGGACCATCCCTCTAACCTTCCTCCACTCACTCATCACTGTATCCTGGCCCCCAACTCCAGCAGGTATGGCCTCCTCAGCCACAGACCACACCTGCCAGGAAAACAAGTAGGCTACCTGCAGACCTTCTCCACTGTTTGTTCTCCTAGATCCAGTCCCTCAGTCTTGTCCCTAGTGTTGTAACAGATCACCAGCTGCAGCCTAGCTTCCCTTACCCACAGCTCCTGGGGATCCCACAGACCAGCCCTTCCTAACCTCCCTCCAACTACTTATCACTGCATCCCAGCCTCCAACACAAGAAGGCATTCCCTGTGAACATACCAACAGTGGGGGCCAGTAAAACAGGAAACACAGCCATCATGCTCTCTGAAAATCTAAAGAAACAGAAACCAAGGAACAAAACAGACACCCAACAAAGACAAACCCAGAAATCAGCACCTACACTTGTAATCATCCCAAACCCAGATGCTGAGATGCCAGTGTAAAAACACTCCCTCCACCTGATCCCTCCTGTTCTGTCCCCATTTCCATCCATTTGCCTGCAAATTTCATGATGCCATTGTTTTTAATAACTGAGTAATGCTTCATTGTGGAAACATAGCACATTTTCTTATCCACTGAGGTTGAGGGACATCCAGCTTGTTTCCAGTTTCTGGTTATTACAAATAAAGCTGCTATGAAAATAGTTGAACAAGTGTCCTTGTGGAAACATGGAGCACCCTTTGGGTATATGCCCAAGTGTGCCAAGTCTTGAGGTAGATCAACTCCCAATATTCTGAGAAAATGCCATATTGATTTCCAAAGTAGCTATACAAGTTTGCACTCCTATCAGCATCAGAGCAGTATTCCTCTTACCCCACATCCTCTACAGCATAAGCAGTCATTCATGTTTTTGATCTTAGTCATTCTGAAAGTGTAAGATGGAATCTCAGAGTTGTTTGATCTGTAATCCCCTGACTGCTTAGGATGTTAAACACTTCTTCAAGTGCTTTCCAGCCATTTGAGATTTCTCTGTTGAGAATTCTCTGTTTAGATTTGTACCCTATTTTTAAATTACATTATTTGGCTCTTTTTATGTCTAGTTTTGTCTTATTTAAGGTTTTATTGCTGTGAAGAGAAACCATGACCACAGAAAGTCTCATAAAGAAAACATTTAATTGAGGGTGGCTCATGGTGTCAGAGATTCGGTCCATTATTATCATGGCAAAAAGCATGGCAATGTGCAGGCAGATGTGTGCTGGCTACAACATGATCAGAAGGCAACAGGAAGTCCACTGAGACTGGGTGGTATCCTGACCATAAGAAACCTCAAAGCCCACACCTACAGTGACACTCCCTCAAAGCAGGCCATATCCACTCCAAAAAACCCACAACTCCTAATAGTGTGACTTCCTATGAGATTATGGGGGCCAGTTATGTTCAAACTACAAGTTTCTTGAGTTTTTTATATATTTGGATACTAGCCCTCCGTTAGATGTAGGGTTTCTGAAAAATCTTTTCCCATTCTGTAGGCTGTCATTTTGTCTTTCAGAAGTCTTCAGTTTCATGAGGTCCTATTTATTGTCAATTTTAGTGCATGTGCTATTGGTATTCTGCTCAGGAAGTTGTCTACTATGTCAATGCACTCAAGGCAATGCCCCACTTTTCCTTCTATCAATTTCATGTATCTGGTTTTATGTTTGGGCCTTTGATCCACTAGGACTTGAATTTTTACAGGAATGATTGATATTGATCAATTTGCATCCCTCTACATGCCAACATCCAGTTATACCAGCACCATTTGTTGAAGATGCTTTCTTTTTTTTCATTGTATATTTCTGGCTTCTTTATCAAAAACCAGGTGCCCATAGGTGTGTGGATTTACATAGGATTTTTGGTTAATTTCCATTAATCAGTGTGTCTTTTTTCATTCCAATACCTCATGGTTTTTATTACAAAGCTTTCCACTACCACTTGAAATTAGGGATGGTGATACCTCCAGAAGTTCTTTTATTGTACAGGATTGTTTTAGCTATACCAGATTCATTATCTTTCCATATGAAGTTGAGTATGTTTTTTCTAGTTTCTGAAGAATTGTGCTGGTATATTGATGAGTATTGCATTGAATCTGTACATTGCTTTTGCTAAAATGGGAATTTTTACTCTGTTAATCTTATCAATCATGAGCATGGGATATATTTCCATCTTCTGATGTCTTCACCAATTTCTTTCTTCAAAGACTTGAAGTTTTTGTCATAAAGGCCTCTCACTTCTTTGGGTAGCATTACCACAAGATATGTTATATTATTTGTGGCTATTGTGAAGGGTGTTGCTTTTCTGATTTCTTTCTCAGTCCTTTTATCATTTGTATATGGGAGGGCTATTGCTTTTTTGAATTAATCTTGTATCCAGCCACTTGACTAAAGGAGTTTGTCAGATGTAGGAGTTCCTTGGTAAAACTTTTGGGGTCACTTACATATCATCTGCAATTAGCAATACTTTGACTTCTTCCTTTCTAACTTCTAACTTCTTAGCACTGTTTTTATTGTATCGCGTAAGTCTGGGTATGTTGCACATTCATTTTCATTGAATTATAGAAAGTTTAATTTCTTTATATCTGCCTTTACACAGTACTCATTCAGTAATGAGTTGCTCAGTTCCCATGCATTTGTAGGCTTTCTATTGTTTCTGATGTTGAAACAATCAACTTTAATTCATGGTGGTCTGATAGGATACAGGGGCTTATTTCAATTTTCTTGTATCTGTTCAGACTCACTTTGTGACCAAGTATGTGGTCAATTTTGGGGCATTTTGGTGCTGAGAAGAAGGTGTATTCTTTTGCATTAGGATGAAATGTTCTGTAGGTATAGTAGATCTTTTTGGTACATAATTTCTGTAAGCTCCAGTAGTTCTCTGTTTAGTTTTTTTTTTCTGGATGATCTGTCCTTGGGCAAGAGTGAGGTATTGAAGTCTCCCACTACCAATGTGTGAGGGTCGATGGATGTCTTAAGCTTTAGTAATACTTGTTTTATCAATGTGGGTGCCCTTGTGTTTGGAACATAGATATTAAGAAGTAAAATATGATCTTGCTTGATTTTTCCTTTGATGAGTGTAGTAAGAGGAGTGGGCTGTGTCCCGCCGTCTGACTAGCTTACACTAGAAATAATCACACAGATATTGTATTAATCAAATCACTGCCTGGCCATTAGCTTTAGCCTCTTATTGGCTAACTCTCAAATCCTAATCTAACCCATTTCTAATAATCTGTATGTAACCATGAGGTCGTGGCTTACTGGCATGAGTCTAGCCAGCATCTGTCTTGGGAAGGGGAATCCTGGCGTCCCCCACACTTCCCTTCTTCCCAGCATTCTGTTCTGTATACACTGCCCACTTAAGGGCTGCCCTATCAAAAGGCCAAGGCAGTCTCTTTATTCAACCAATGAAAGCAACACATCCTACACCAGATGAGAATAAAGTATCCTTGTCTGTCTCATTTGACTAACTTTGGCTTGAAGTCTATTTTGTTTGATATTAAAATGGTTAACCCAGCTTGTTCCTTAGGTTTAGAAAATATCTTTCCACCCTTTTACTCTGAGGCAATATCTATCTTTGATGATGAGGTGTGTTTCTACTGTGCAGCAGAAGGATGAGCCCTGTTTTTACACCTATTCTGTTAGTCCTTGTCTTTTTATTGGATATTGAGTCCATTGATATCGAGAGATATCAAGGACCAATGACTGTTAATTCCTTCTATTACTTTGTTGTTGTTGCTGTTGTTGTTGTTGTTGGTGGTGCTGTGTGTGTATGTGTGCATTCTGGGAATTGAACTCAGGACCTCTGGAAGAGTAGCCAGTGCTCTTCCTCTGAACCATTTCTCCAGCCCCTGTTGAATATATTCTTACACTGGCAATAAAGCATCTGGGTTTGGGGTGATTATAGGTTTATGTTCCAGTTTCTGATTTTGTTCTTTTTAGATGGATTATTTTTTCCTTGTTTTTTGTTTTTCTCTGGTTTTCTTGCTGGAGTGGTCTGTGGCTGATTAGAGAGTCTCTGCCTAAGTTATGACCTGAACTTCTGATGCCAGGGTAGCTTCTGGTCTAGTCAGGGGTCCTCTGGAATTCTGGGTGCTGGTGTGGCCTCTGGGGTATGGGTGCTGGCATGGCCTCTGGTGGAGCAGGGACCTCTACTAGAGGTGTGGGTAGGAAGGAGGGGCTGCTGGGGTTAGTCTCGGCAGTTTCTGGGGAAGTGATGGTGGTCTACAAGCAGGGGGGCTTACCTGGGAATCTGGGTACTGGCATGGTCTCTGATGGAGCAGGGGCATCTGCCCAGAGGAGTGGGGCATGATAGGATGCCAAGGAGAGGCAAGGCTATTGGGGTTAGGCTGGTCAGGTTCTGAGGGAGTGTTGGTGGTCCAGGAACAGAGGAAAGTAGGCTTACTTGGGGATCTGGATGCTGGCATGGCCTCTGGTAGAGCAGGGGCTTTCCTCTGGGGTGTGGGTCATGGTAGGATCAAGGAATCTATTTTTAAAAAAAATGTTTTGAAGAACCGGGGGGGAAGGACAATAAATACACACAAATTCCTGCCCTTATATTCTGAATATATAGAAATTTCATAAGGGAAAATGACTTTTTCTGTTTTGTTCCTATATCACCAATACCTAACAGAGCAACTAACATACAGCGCTCAACAAATAGTTGTTGAATAAACTAATGCCCTGTCTTCAGATTTGCTCTAGACATCAAGTGTTCCCAAAACCTCCTGGGAATCTGATGAACACATATCAGAGGGCTTCAGCCCTGGCTGCACATCGGAACCATGCATCTTCCAGAAATGCCAGTTCAATTAGTTTGTAGGAGTTTTAAAATGTCCCCAGGTAACTGCAATGTACAGTCATCACTGAAAGCCCCTGATTTGACCTAGTCAAGTCTGGGATTTGGTGGCATCTGTCCTTGGACTTCTCAACCTGGATGCACATTTGAGTTACTTGCAGACTTTGAAAGAACATATCAACTCTTGCTCACCTCTCAGGGATTTCTGTTTAGTTAACAGGAGGCTAAATCATGAGTGTTTCTAAGATTCCTCCAGAAGGTTAAACAGTTGAAAATAGGTGTATTAAGTTATCCCGAGGTTAGTTTAGCCCTGGAAATATCCTATTCTATGATGTCTTAACCCATAAACTGCCTCAGAGACTCTTTGGAGAACTAGTGTTAAATGATTCAGATCATACTCTGCCCTGTACACTCAGTAAAGGAAAGTCCCTCTCCCCTAGCATGTATTCACCAATGTTCTGTTCCAATTTAAATTGCCACTATCATGGAATGGCCTTATAGCCAAGGCACCTACTCCTGACTATTTTGTGGCTTCTAAAACCACATTGCTTCTGAAACCAAGAGGTGGTATAGGCCCTGTGGTAGTTTGAATGTAATTGGCCCCATAAGCTCATAGGTAGTAGCACTATTAGGAGGTGTGGCATTGTTGGAGTAGGACAGGCTTTTAGATTTCCTATGCTCAGGATACCACCCAGTGTCTCATTTGAATTCCTGTTGCCTGCAAGATGTAACACTCTCAGCTCCAGCGCTATGTCTGACTGCATGTCTCCATGTTCTCCACCATGATGATAATGGACTGAAACTCTGAAACTTTAAGGGAGCCACCACAATATAATACTTCTTTTATAAGAGTTCCCATGATCTTGGTGTCCCTTCACAACAACAACAAAACCTAATTAATACAGGCCCATAGAGGATATCCAGGGCCTAGGGACATCTCTGTGTCCTACCACTGCCATGTTACTTACCACAACCATACTCCTTACCACTTCCATGTTCCTTACCACTGCCACACGCCTTAATATTTTCATGCTTGTTACAATGCCCACACCCCATAACACTGCCATGCTCGTTACCACTACCACACTCCTTACCACTGCCACAGTCCTTACCACTACCACAGTCCTTACCACTGCCACACTCCTTACCACTGCCACACACCTTAACACTGCCACACTCCTTACAACTGCCACACTACTTACCACTGCCACACTCCTTACCACTACCACACTCCTTACCACTGCCACAGTCCTTACCACTGCCACACTCCTTACCACTACCACAGTCCTTACCACTGCCACAGTCCTTACCACTGCCACACTCCTTACCACTACCACAGTCCTTACCACTGCCAGTCCTTACCACTGACACACTCCTTACCACTGCCACAGTCCTTACCACTACGACAGTCCTTACCACTGCCACAGTCCTTACCACTACCACAGTCCTTACCACTACCACACTCCTTACCACTACCACACTCCTTACCTCTGCCACAGTCCTTACCACTGCCATTCTCCTGACCACTGCCATTCTCCTGACCACTTTCATGTTCCTGGCCACCACCAGATCAATCTGTCATTTCCTGGTTCCAGACCCTACAACTGCTAAGAGTCCCTAAGGCAAACTAGAGTGACAAAACTAATACACTTTTACAACTCTCCTCTTAAGTGCTTTTCTACCTCTGTTACTATCTCACAGAAGATCCACAATATTTATTTTATTCTTTATTTTTCAGAATAATTTATTTAATCCAAGCTAAATATGACTGATAGTTTCAGTGCAACCTGGGACACCCGAGTTCTTAAAATGGTTCTACAAGAAAGCTAGGCAGTGGTGGTGCACACCTTTAATTCTAGCACTTGGGAGGCAGAGACAAGTGGATCTCTGTGTTTGTTGACAGCTGGTCTCCAGAGGAAGTTCCAGGACAACGTGAAACTGTCTTGAAAAATGTACCAAATTTTCTGTGTTCATTCTTCTGTTTTATAAGCATATAGGTTGTTTCCAGGTTCTGGATAGTAAGAATAAAGCTGCTATGAACTCATTGATCAGTAATTTTAACATAGTAAAAATAACCATCTTACCAAAAGCAATCTACAAATTCTATGCAGTCCTATAGCATGATTAATGAAAATCCAGAGACAAATATTGCAGCTCAACTTAAAGGTCAGAAAAGCAGAACAGCCAGCCACTGGCTCTTACCTCCACCTCAATCTGAAATGGCGATACTGCCTCCAGAAGTCTCAGAATGAAACTGTGTCTGAGAGCTGTCTCTTCCTGTCTTATATTCCTCTCTAGAATTGGTATTAAAGTCGTGCACCACTACCACCCAGTTTCTAAGGCAACTGGTGTGGCTACTGGAATTAAATCTGTGTGTCACCACTGCCTGGTCTGTAAGATTGACCAGTGGGGCTGTTTTACTCTCTGATCTTCAGGAAAGCTTTATTTATTAAAATACAAATAAAATGTTGCTACACAGTTTCCATCAAAATGCCAACACAATTCTTTACAGACCTTGAAAGAACAGTACTCAACTTCATATGGAAAAGCAAAATACCCAAGACAGTTAAAAACAATCCTGTACAATAAAAAAAAAACTTCTGGAGGTATCCCTGATTTCAAGCTCTACTACAGAGCTATAGTAATAAAAACAGCATAGCATTGTCACAAAAAAAGATGGATGGATCAATGGAATCAAATTGAAGTCCCAGACATAAATTCACACACCTATGGACATCTAATTTTTGATAAAGAACCCAATGGATAAAAGAAAGCATCTTCAAGCAATGGCGCTGGCTTAACTGGATGTCAGCATGTAGAAGAATGAAAATAGATCCATATCTATTACCTTGCACAAAACTCAAGTCTAACAAAGGCCTCTACATAAATCCAGTTACACTGATCCTGATAGAAGAGAAAATGGGAAATTGCACTGAACACATTGCCACAGGAGACAACTTTCTGAATCAGCAGTAACACAGACACTAAAGTCAACCATTAATATGTGGAACCTCGTGAAACTGAAAAGATTCTGAAAGGCAAAGGGCACTATCAATGAGACAAAATGGCAGCATTCAGAATGGGAAAAGATCACCAACCCCATATCTGGCACGGGGTGGATCTCCAAAATATATAAAGAATTTAAGAGGGGCTGGAGAGAAGGCTCAACAGTTAAGAGTACTGGCTGCTTTTCCAGAAGTCTTGAGTTCAATTCTCACCAACCAGATGGTGGCTCACAATCTTCTATCATGAGATCTGGTGCCCTCTTCTGGCCTTCAGGCATACATGCAGGTAGAACACAGTATGCATAATAAATAAATATTTTTAAAAGAACTTAAGGAAGTAGCCATCAAAAAATGAAATAATCCAATTTAGAAATGGGACACATCTAAACAGAGAATTCACAACAGTAGAATCTTAAATGGCAGGGAAACACTTAAATGTTCAATTTTCTTAGCCATCAGGGAAATGCAAATTGAATTGACTCTAAGATTCCATCTTACAGTCCTATAATAGTTAGGGTTTCTATTGTTGTGAAGAGACACCATGACCACAACAACTCTTACAAAGAAAGCATTTAATGGTAGTGACTCACAGTTCAGAGGTTCAGTCATTATCATCATGGCAGGACATGGTGGTGTGCAGGCAAACATGGTACTTGAGAGGCAGCTTCTACATGTTGCTATGCAGGCAACAGGAAATTGATTAACCCACTGGGGGGTGGCCTGAGTATATATAAGACCTAAAAGCATGCCTGCATAGTGACACACTTCCTCCAACAAGACCATATCTACTCCAACAAGGCCATACCTCCTAATAGTGCTACTCCTTTGGGGGCAATTTTCTTTCAAACCACCATAACCTATAAGAATGGCTAAGGTCAAAAACACAAATGGCAGTGTGTGATGGAGAGGATGTGGAGTAAGGGGAACACTCCTCCACTGCCAGTGGGAATGCAAACTTGTGCAGCCAATTTGGAAATCAATATGGCGGTTTCTCAGAAAATTAGGAATCAATCTATATCAAGACTCAGCACCACCACTCTTGGATATATAACCAAAGGACACTCAATCATACCACAAGGACACTTGCTCAACTAAGCTCATAGCAACTTTATTTGTAACAGCAGGATCTGTTTCTAACACAGTTCTTATTTTGCATAGAAATATTTGTGAAGTGGCTTCTATCTTATAGTACCACTATCCACCACCAATGTGGGTCTGAAATATTACTGTGAATATAGACTGTCATTTTCAGGTTGTTATACAACTCTCTGACTTGAACTACACAGCAGTGGAGTGACAGACACTAGAAGTACGTTTATTAGGTACCAGCTGTGTATCAGACATACTGCCAAGGGCTTTTCTCCATCTCCCCTATGGGGTATTTCCTCTATTTGACTGATGAAACAGTTCTGGAAGTGAAACAGCTTACCACTCTGTGCCTCTTCTGTAAGTTATGTCCTACTGCACAGAAGAGGAAATAGATGTTGCACAGCCAGTCAATGGCAGAGCCAGGTCTCAAACCCCTGTCACAGAACTTGTGAATTTCATCCCAAACACCTTCTTCCTGAAAACATGGCAATGCAGTCCAGTTACCACTGCATGCCAGAGTTCAGTGGAGAGGAAAAGGAACACAGCTAGGTTTCAAGTACCATGACCAATCAAGTAGTAAAATCTCATCCTTTTCTTTGACATATACTTTCTGCCCACCCTGATGCTTTTGCCACCATAAGAACTCATTGAACAGAATTTATAAAGTCAAATACCAAATCTCTGCTCTGAAACCACGGATGGAGAAAAATATATATAAATGGTCAACATTGTGTTGAGATGCTAAACACAGCTATGGGGATAGGGATGTAGCTCAGTTTGTAGAATACTGGCCTAGTATGCAGGAAGCCCTGAGTTTGACATATAGTTATACATAAACTAGTCATGGTAGCTCATAACAGAAAATCTAGCACTTGGGAGGCAGAGATAAGAGGGTCAGAACTTCAAGGTTACCCTTGGCTACATAGTGAGATTGAAGCCACCCTGGGTTTCTTGCAACCTAACTCTAAAAAGAAATTAGTGGGCCTGGAGAGATGGCTCAGAGGTTAACAACACTTGCTGCATAATCATGAGGACTGGAGTTCAGATCCCAAAACCCACATACAAATTCTTCTTTTCTTCTTCTTCTTCTTCTTCTTCTCCTCCTCCTCCTCCTCCTCCTCCTC
>LOJH01053340.1:299-12501 GCA_001685095.1 Ellobius talpinus
GATAGGGTTTCTCTGTAACTTTGGAGCATGCCCTGAAATAGCTCTTGTAGACCAAGCTTGCCTCAAACTCAAAGAGATCCACCTGCCACTGCCTCCCCAGTGCTGGGATAAAATGTGTGTGCCACCACCACCCAGATTGATATTTTTGAAGGGGTGAAATAACCAGAGATATTTGTTTCAGACCTTGGCCTCCTCAGGGAAACCAAACGTATGCATTGAATACTTGATATTAATATATGGAGTTTCCTATTACACTATAAACCATAGATACTTTTCAGAAAACTGGAAATTCACACAAGTATCTAACATCTGAAGAAGAGAATCCAGAACAATATAGGAAAGGCCTTCATGGTGCAATTTTTGTGAGATTAACAAACTTATACTACTGTGGGCTTTCTCTGTGCTAAGGAAGGAAATACAACCAGCTAACATGTGTCTAAGGCTTTCATGCAAAAAAACCTAACTCACACTTCAACATCTTGTGCAGAAATTATTTTCTTACCATGCCTTATATTTGATTGATTTTTGTGACATGTTTTGAAGTACTTAGTCTTTTCTTTAATGTACTAAATCTATGCTATAGAAAAGTTTCAGAAATAAAAGGCAAACATTTCAATCGCATTGAAATATTTCAATTCCCTTTCAATCAAAGAAAAATTAAAACATGAACTAACACATCCAGGAAATATAACCTATTGAGAAAATTAGTTATCTAAAAGACAGAGCACAATTTAAGTTATACAACCAACATCTAAGAAGCAAAGAGATTTAGAAGCAAGCAAAAATATTTTGAATTGTAATATATAAGTATTTAACATCATAAACAAAAACAAAATTCTCCCAATTGTTCTTAATATAACAACATTATTGACAACAGAAATTAGTTGAATTGCTTAATGGAAGAATACTCCAGAAGTTGGTACAAAAGAAATTCATGAATAAAATATAGAGATATTTTATACTTCTGAAATAAATATTTCACACATTTTACAAAGGTACTAAGAGTCAAAATAGTAGACTAAACAATCCTCAAAGATAAATAATCAAAAACACCAAACAACAACAACAAAAGAAATGAAACCTTCCAACTGCCAAAGAATAATGGAACTGTTGAAGTCAGAAGCACTATTAAAGGTTAAACACACATTTGACCTCACAACAGACATCCATACACACATATACACACACCTCTAAACATTTTGTAACATTCTTCAATGTCTTTAGGTTTATACAAGCCTTTCCCTTTCTTGGTCAGAGTTACCACAAAATATTTTACCTTACTTTAGGCTATAGTGAAAGGTATTGCTTCTCTGATTTATTTTTTAGGTTTTTTTGGTTTGTAGTAGGAGTTTGTATATAGGAGGGCTACTGATTTTGGGGAGTTAGTATCATATCCAGCTATTTTGCTGAAATTATTTATACATGGTAGGAGTTCCCTAGTAGATTTTTGAGGGTCACTTATGTATACTACCATAGAATTTACAAATAAAGATATTTAACTTTCTATTAAGTTTGTTTCCTTTTGATCTCCCTCAGTTATCTTTTTGATCTAGTTAAGACTTCATGTAATATATTGAACATGTATGGATAGTCAACAACATCGACTTGTTCCTGATTATAGTGCAATGACTTTTTGTTTCTCTCTATTTAAGATGATATTGATTATGGACTTAATGTAAATTCAGTCTATTGCATTGAGGTATGTCCTCTTTCCACATAATGTCTTCGAGACTATTATTATTCAGGGGTGTAGGAATTTTTCAAAGCATTTTCTGTGACCATCACATGATTTTTGTATTTCAGGGTTTTTTTATGTGGTGGATTACATAGTGGATTTGCATATGTTGACCATCCCTGTATTTCTGGGATGAAGTTTATAAGATAATTGTGGGTGACATTTTTGATGTGTTCTTGGATTTGATTTGCAAGTATTTTATTTAGTGTTTTTGAATACATAAGATAAATTTGTAATTCTTTCTTTATTGGGTCTTCATAATGTCTCAGTATCAGGATAACTGTGACCTCATAAAATTAATTGGGCAGTGTTCCTCCTTTTTCTATTTTGTGGAATAACTTGAGGAGTAAGGCCTTACTCTTCTTTGAAAGTCTGGTAGAATTCTATGTTAAGACTTCTGGCACTGATATTTTTTGGTTGAGAGACTTTTTGATATTTTTTATTGATTTTATTGAGCTATACATTTTTGTCTGCTCCCCTCTCTTCATCTCCCCTTCCCTTCTATTCTCTCCAATGGTCCTCATGCTCCCAATTTACTCAGGAGATCTTGTCAGCTGATTCTATTTCAGAGGGGTCTTTTAAGTATGCTTATATTGCTTATCTAGTATTGATTTAACATTGGTAAGGAGTATTCTTTGAGAAAGTTACCCAAATGTAAAAGTTACTTTTGCATTTTATAATTTCCTGGAGTACAAAATTTAAAGAATGTCCACATAATTCTCTGGATTTCTTTAGTATCTGCTGTTATGTCACCTTATCATTTATTATTTCTTTAATTTGGATAGTCTCTGTCTTTTACTAATTGGGTTAAGGGTTTGTCACCTTATGCCCATTAGGTTGCGTATCTTACATACTCAATTTTATTCTAGTCTAGAAAATATTTTTTCTTCAAGAGAGGTATTAATGTGTTTATTTTATTTTGTTGTTTTTATTGAGTAATATACTTTTCTCTGCTCCCCTTCTTTCTTCCCCACCCCCTTGTACCCTCTCCCATGATTCCTATTCTCCCTGTTTATTTAGAAGATCTTGTATTTTTCTACTTTACATGTAAATTGCATCCATGTATGTCTCTCTTAGGGTCTTCATTGTTGCCTAGGTTCTCTGGGATTGTGAATTGTAGGCTAGTTTTTCTTTATGTCTAAAAGTCACTTATGAGTGAGTAGATATTATATTTGTCTTTCTGGATCTGGGTTACCTCACTCAATATGATGTTTTGTTGGATGGAGGCTGCTAGTTAGTTCCCGGCTGCTTAGCCTCAAAATGATCACACAGATCATATATCAATAATACAGAAACTCTATTATTTAAATCACTGCTTGGCCCATTAGCTCTAGCTTCTTATTGGCTAACTTTTATATAACCCAGCTCTATAAATCTGTGCATCACCACGAGGTCGTGGCCTCTCAGAAATGCTTCAGTATGTCTGTCTCTG
Source organism: Ellobius talpinus (assembly GCA_001685095.1). Classification (NCBI taxonomy): domain Eukaryota; kingdom Metazoa; phylum Chordata; class Mammalia; order Rodentia; family Cricetidae; genus Ellobius; species Ellobius talpinus. The sequence goes on from LOJH01053340.1 coordinate 3,467, forward strand.
GCAGCGGCTCCATGGCTTCTCCTTTACTCCACCTCATTTCTCCCAGCATTCAGCTTAGTTTTCACTGCCCAGCTCTGTTCCCTCTAGCTCTGCTATAGGCCCAAAGCAGTTCCTTTATCTACCAAAGATATTCACAGCATACAGAGGGGGAATCCCACATCAATGTTTTCTAGATCTATCCATTTGCCTGCAAATTTCAATATGTCATTATTTTTTTCACTCTCTAGCAATCTATTGTGTAAATGTACCATATTTTCTTTATCTATTCTTTGGTCGAGGGGCATTCAGGTTGTTTCCAGGTTCTGATTATTACAAATAATGCTTCTGTGAACATCATTGAACTCTTGACACATCTTTTGTTCAGAAGAGAGTTGTTCAGTTTCCACTAGTTTGCAATCTTTTTGTTGTTTCTGGTGCTCTTTATATCCAGATTTTTTTTGGTTTTTGTCTTTTTGTTTTTGTTGTTGTTTTTCAAGATAGGATTCTCTGTCACTTTAGAGCCTGTCCTAGTACTTAGTATAAAGCCCAGGCTGATATCAACTCACAGAGATCTGCCTGCCTCGGCATCCTCAGTATAGAATTAGAGGTGTGTTACCACCACCTGGCTATATCCAGTTTTAGTCTATAGTGGTCAAATAGAATGCATGCTGTTATGTAAATGTTATGATGTTTATTGACACGTGTTTTGTATCTGAGCATGTAGTTAATTTTAGAGAAAATCCATGCAGCTCAGAGAAGAAGTTATATTATTTTGTTTTGGTGAAATATTCTTTTATTATGTTAGGTCCATTTGGTTTATAAATCTTTTAGCTCCAGTATTTCTCTGTTTAGATCTTGTCTGGATAATTTTTGTGTTGATGAGAGTGGGGAATCGAAGATTGCCAATCTCTTAGGGGTTTTATTGCTGTGAAGTGTAGCATGAATGTTAAAACCTAATGACAGATATTGGGGTTCATCCTGGAGATTAGAAAAGCAAAATAACCAAGCCACTAGAGAGTTATTACCTCTATTATAAGTATTCAGACTAAAAGAGAGTGAGTTGCTGTCTCCTTTTGTCTTATATCCATGAGGTAGATTGATTCCCAATTCTCTCAGAACCAATCATACTGATTTCCAAAGAGGCTGTACAAGCTTATACTCCCACCAGCAATGGGGGAGAATTCTCCTTGCTCCATATTCTCTTGAGCATAAGCAGTCATTAGTGTTTTTGATCTTAGTCATTCTGACAAGTGTAAGATGGTATCTAAGAGTTGTTTTGATTCTGAAACATTTTGAACCTGGTCCCCATAGTTCATAACATCTCCAGCACCATTGTCTTCCATGCTCTTACTAGCATGGCCCATTTAGTCCCTCTTAAAGTATTCAGCTGCTTTTGTAATCCAAAGTCTCAAAGTATACATTCTTCCAGTATGTAAGGGCCAATATGTAATTTAATCTATAGCAGTGTTCTTGGGTTTTGTTGTTGTTGCTGTTGTCTGTTTTTGTTTTGTTTTGTTTTTCAAACATGGGTGTCCTGTATTTGGGTTACAGATGTTAAAAATTGAAGTTCCAAATTTATACATATTTCCTTTAATGGGTATGTAGTGTCTTTTCCTATCTATTTTGATTAGGTTTGGTTTGAAGTCTATTTTGTTAGTTATTAAAAAGGCTATACCAGTTTGCTTCTTAGGTCTATATGCTTAAAATATCATTTTTCAATCCTTTTCTCTGAGGTGATGTCTATCCTTGCTGTTTAGGTGTGTTACATGTAATCATGGATTAAATGAGAAGAATGGATCCTGTTTTTGAATTCATTCTGTTAGCTTATATCTTTTTATTGAGGAATTGAGAACATTAATGTTGAGAGATATCAGTGACTAATAATTGCTTATTCTTACAATTTTTATTATTGCTTCTGTTTTTGTATATGTGTGTTTGTGTGTGCAAAGAGAAAGAGAGTGAGAGAGAGGTGGGGTGGGAGAGAGTGAAAGAGAGAGAAAGCTTCCCTTCTTTTGACTTTATTGGTCTGAGTTTATTTGTTCTCTGTGTTTTCTTATATGTATATTTAACCTCTTTGGGTTGGAGTGCTCCTTCTAGCACCTTCTGTAGAACTGAATTTGTAGATAGAAATTGGTTAAATTCGGTTTTATCATACAGTATCTTATTTTCTCCATTTATAATGAATGAAAGTTTTGTTGGGTATAGTAGTACTTGGTGGCATTTGTGGTCTTGTAGAGTCTGCAGGACATCTGTCCAGGCAGTTCTGGCTTTTATAATCTCCATTGAGAACTCAGGTGTAATGCTAATATATGTTTTCCCCCTTGTATCTTTTAATAGTCTTTCATTGTTCTGTATGTTTAGTGTTTTGATTATCATGTACCTAAAGGAATTTCTCTTCTGGCCCAAATTATTTGATCTTCTGTATGCTTATTCTACTTTATAGACATCTTCTTCTTTAGGTTAGGAAAATTTTCTTCTCTAATTTTCTTGAAAATATTTTCTATGCTTTTTACCTGTGTTTCTTCTTCTTTATTCCTATTATTCTTAGGCCTGGTATTTTCATAGTGCCCAAGATTTCCTGAATGTTTTGTGTTAGGAATTTTTTGTTTTAACTTTTTTATTGATTAATTTCTTCTATGATGTCTTCAAGTCCTATGATCCTTTGGTCCATCTCTTGTATTCTGTTGATAAAGTTTGGCTCTTTAGTTCTTATTCAGATTCTTATGTTTTTCTCATTTCCATAATTCCCTTAGTTTGAGTTTTCTTTACTGATTCTATTTCCGTTTTCAAATCTTGAACAGCTTTATTCGTTTCCTTTCATTGTTGTTTGTGTTTTCATGGATTTCTTTAAGGGACTTATTGATTTCCTCTTTAACAACCTTTGTCATGCTCACACAGACTCTTTTATCGTCTTTTTCTTGTGCTTCAGCTCCTTTGAAATATTCAGAACCTGATGTGGTTGGGTTGCTTGACTTAAGCAGAAGCATATTGTATTGACTGTTACTGACTGCATTTTTAGATTTGCTATAAACTTCTGGATTTAGGAAGATCATAGTTCTAGGTGCTGATAACTTGCTTTTGTCTTTGCTTCATTGATGTTTTATTCATTGTTTTCTATTCTCTCTGGTTCTTAGTAGAATTTGGAAGGAAATTTTCCATGGACCTGATAGGTGTGGCCCCTGGAATTTCTAGGTAAAATGTGTTTCTGTGTATTGCAAGCTGGTAAATTTAGGAATATGGATAGGCTAGGGGCCTGAGGAGGGTTACAGGAAGGAGGAAAGGAGAGTGTTCCACAAGTATCTGCTTATTTGGATGCATGGGAATGGAAGCAGAGACTTAAGAGAGGTCACCCCAGAAGGTTTGCTATAGAGATGAGGGTGAAACTGAGTTAGTAGATCTGTAGGAATGGAAGAAAAGGTGAAGATCTGTAGTCAGTCTACCTGCTTCCCTAGCAGGTGGGTTAGCAGAGAATGCCTGCTGGAGGTAGGCACTGTAATAAAGCAATAGTAGAGAGATGGGAGGTTAGGAGAGGAAGATCTGTCAGATCGAATAGGAAGAGGTTGCCAGAGGTGTTCTGCTTCAGAGCGGGGTATGAGAATGGATGATTGGAGCTGGAAGAATAGAGGGAGAGGTGAACATATCTAGCCAACCTACCTGCTTCCTTCCCTGGCAGAAGTAAGGGATGTTTGCGCTTTATGCACGACGTAATCCGCTATTTAGTGGTACACTTCCACAAGCTGGCAAGGAGGTACACGCTGCCATTTTTCCCACCTCCAAGAACTTCCCTGCAGAGTCCTCTTCCTTTCTTATACTCGAGTGAACAAGAGAAATTAGAAAAAGAGTGAGGTTTCTTTGAGAGGAAGCTATCCCTTCAGTGTCTGCTGGAGGAGCAAGATGAAGTCAGCAGAAATGAGATAACTTCCTTTCCCAAGGAGGAGTAACAACATTGAAGTTTCTTTACTCAGTCTCTGAAACAGAGTCTAAACTTCCACACATCAACCTTACTTCAAAACAAATGAAACATAATATGATTAAAATTATGCACTAATTTATCATTTTATAATTATAGCAATACATTTTAGACTTGCAGATTCTATGAATAAAATTATCTGTCTAAGATTACATTTTATTTATCTCTGGAGTTTTCTAAGAGCAATATAACATATGCAAAGCTTCTATTTTTAATAGTTCAAAGGCTAAATAATAAGAAATAATTTCATTTCTTTTTCCAAATTAGTTTTCTGTCATTTATACATACAATAGCTTACTTCTAAACACTGAACATAAATATGTCAGCGCATGCACATGCATTGACTGAATCACATGGTTTCATTATGCAGACATGTAAGTTTTTTCTTTGCTAATATAGATATTAATAGAAAACTAAAGAACTAAAATTTGGTCTTTAAAATACAGCCAGCTATCTAGAAGAATGAATGACAACTTGAAGGTCAAACTGGGAAACTTAGTGGGACTTTCTAAATGAAAATAAAACAAAAGATGGAGAGATGCCTCAGTAGTAAAGATTCTCTGGGCCTGTGTGAGGTCAATCTCCATTTACACACACACACACACACACACACACACAGAGACAGAGAAATGATGACACCATAAAACCTATTAACAACTCCAAATTTGGACAATGTTGCAAATTTCATATAGCTTCATCCTCTCACTTTTTGATTGAGTTCCCCTGCCATTTGGAAAGGGAAGGCTGAAGACCATGAAATGAACTACTTACAGCATGTTATACTTGATTATAATTTGCAGTTATAAATTGCACATTTCATAATGAATAAATAAAATGAAAACAACAAATTGCCAATATTTCCCTAAAAAGCAAGAGGAGTAAATCTGGATTTACTCCTGTGCTCTTGGATGGAAAGCAGTTTCTTGCTTTCAGTTTATTTATGCATATTTTTATGTATTGAATATGAGAACAGATATTGCCTCATATGTCTTCCTCTTTCTGAATGGAAAAAAGTCCAAAGACTTTTGTAGGTGTCAGACACACCTCCCAATGTTTGCTTACTCATCTCTTTCTACAAATCAGTTCTTTTAAAGTAAGAACTTACTGTTTAGTCATTTTATGTCTCTGGTTCATGGTGTAGTACTTATACATTCTAGATTGTATAATGGATTACCTTTATAATATTATGCAATAAAATGGGCTAAGCCAAGAAAAGAGAGAAGAAATTTAAAGAATAATAGTCTCTTTACCTATCTCCCTAACCCCATGTAACCCAACTATAGATCCCAATCTTTACCCTTAAATTATGTTGTCTTCATATACATCTTCTAGTTATATATTCTTTTACTAAGTAGGAATAGCAGTGTTTTTACCAACTTATTTGGGGGTCAAGTCATGGGTTAATTGCAAACACAGAGAAATATAACTCTTAATTCCAAGAACATGAAGTGTTCATTTGAAATAATCCATTTTTTATCTCAAAAGGCTTTATGTTTTAGTCCTAATGTGATTTTGGGTCTCTTTGCAGAGTGATGCAGTTTTCTTAGTAGTCAACAGCTGGTGTTCTCGTGCATGTGGGTAAATATTTCAGAATTGAAATTTTCCCATTGAAGATTTCTTCAGCTGACCTCTATCATACACATGGACTCTGCTGTTTTCTGATTTCCTATGATTTCTCCCATGTTCCTTGTGCGATTTTTGTTGTACGATGCATCCTAGTTTTCAATCCCATCACCGGGTTTGCTCTCTCTGCTCAGTAATTTCTGATGTTTTCCCTGGAGTCTCATTTTGGTGTGCCTCATAAAAATATACTAGTTATTACCCTAGAAAGACTTTCAGTTTTGGTTTCTGTGCAGCATACATGCAGCTGCTTAGCAGGCCTCACTGGCTCTGCCTGCTGGAGTTTACCAGCCTGCATTACTATTCAAGGTAGCTTCTCTGGGACCCAATGATCCCTTGGCCTCGTGTTAATGGATTTTCCTCCTAAAGATGCAAACAACGACTGCTTAAATTCCTGTTTTAATTGTCTGAAAATGAGGCAATCTAGAATCCTTGTAGAGCCATAAATAACCCTCTGAAACCACTTACAGAAATGTTCTATCAAGATGGTTTTTCATGGCTTGACGGTGAAAAATGTGTACTGCCAACCAGTCATAAAACATCACTCCTACAGCAGTCGGGTTTGGAAAGGTTTTTTTCCTCCCTGACATCTTACAATAGTCAGAAAACCCAACTCCTGGTCATGTCGCTGATGCAGTAGTCCAAGGACTCACCAGCAAGTATGTCCAAATTCTCCTGTATAACAAAGAGTACAATCAAACCTGACAGTGACGCTGCGTTTCTCCTGCATTTGGTTTCACCTTGCTAACGTCTTCAGGTTTCCTTGCTGAAGCACTTTAGCAATTTTGTATGATGAGGAGCATGGTGTCAAAAAATTAATATTTATTGTTACAACTTAATTATGTCTCTGACTCATCACAGAAAATTAAAGACCAACCATACAAATAAGAGCAGGATTGTAAAACAAGCCTCAGTGATTATGACAGACATTTTTTATGGACCATATCTATTCAGATATAGTCTCCACAGTGTAAGAAATACTCAATAAATATTAACTAAACATATGACATAATGACTTTCAGTATTGGCTTAAACTCTCCCTGGTGTTCTATTCTAAAAGCAATTACCTGGACTGAAACTTCCTGTTTTTTTTTAATATTACCGGTGGCTGGAAAGAAGGCTCAATATGTAAACTTATGAGCTGATCTTGCAGAGAAGAACCCATATCATCAGGCTTGCACACAGTTTTTTGTTGTTGCTGTTGTTGTTTTGTTTGTTTGTTTGTTTGTTTTTTGAGACAAGGTTTCTCTGTAGCTTAGGTGCCTGTCCCAGAACTAGCTCTTGTAGACTCGGCTGGCCTCGAACTCCCAGAGATCCGCCTNCCAGCTGCACACAGTTTTAACTTCAGTTCCAGGATCCTCCACTGTCCTTTGTGGGCACTTCATATATGTGCCATGAATAACTATATGCTGCCACACACATACACATAATTAACTAATAAAAAATAAATAAATAAATATTTTAAAGAAATTTAATTTTGTAAATCTGTAACATGTAGAAAGACACAAAAGATCTCACCAAGGGACTGGAGAGACAATTCCGCAGTTAAACACACTGATTTCTTCACTCACGGAATCTCTTCTATTTGCCTTTCTAGGGGGTGTCACGGCTTCTCTACTTAAACCCTCATGGTACCTAGCCTTCTGAGTCTGTAGACTGTAGCACACTTGACCTTTATAACTAATTTATTTTATAACTATTATCCACTTGTGAGTGAGTACATACCATATCTGTAGTTCTGGGTCTGGATTAAATTACTTAGGATGATTTTTTTCTAGTTTCCTCTATTTGCCCAGGAATTTCATGATGCCATTATTTTAAACAATTGAGTAATAGTCCATTTTACAAATGTACCACATTTTCTTTATCCAGTTCTCTGTTTGGGGACATCTACATTGTTTGTAGGCTCTGACAATTACAAACAAAGCTCCTATGAACATAAACAAATAACACTGACTACTGTTTCAGAGGACCAATCTTTAATTATCAGCACCCACACAGCAGTTAACAACCATGTGTAAGTCCAGTTCTTTGCAATCAGATATTCTCTTCTGGTTTTGATCAGAATGCACACGGTGCATACACAAACATGAAGGCTAGTCACCAATATATGTTAGAAAAAAACCTCAAAGTATTTTTTAGAAATAACTTTATGATGTATCTGAGATTATTGTGTAGTCCTTGATCTCCTTGAAGGAGAAAGAGTAATATCAAAAGTGTCACTCGAAAACCTCTTTCAGAAAGTTAGAAAATATGTAAAGCATAGCTGATGATCATGTTGGGATATAAGTGAGCAGAATGCTTCAGCCATATAAGACATTCATTTTCTCTCATCTCAAATGAACTCAGTACAGTTCTTGATCTCAAAAATTTTGGCAGAGCAAACTAATAACTTGTTTATATACACATACAATAAAATTTTATCAAAGTTATTTTTAATTTACTGATTTTCATTTCTAATCAATGTGTTGAGAATTTTTGGTGGCACCACTTTCATCATTCTCTGGAGAAGTTAATAAACATAAGAGTTATAGAAAAACTGATGGAAAGAATTTCAGGGTTAAAATTCTTAAAGTGGTAATGGATGGTGGTGAGGGTATTTGGAAGATGCCTGAAGATTGGGTTGTTTAACAGAAACTAAGAGTATATAAAAACTCATATATACTTATCACTGAGTAAACAAATTAAAAATACAAGTTCAAGAAAAAGCAGATATCTTGCATGTCTGGATGATGCTAGTCTGGGAAATCAAAGATTGTAAGCACAAATCACAGTTTCAGTTGTGTGATATCTTCTTATGACTTCTTTGTGAGGAAGATGCTGAAGGCACCCCAAAAAGATACTCATTGTTTCTTTTGATAGTGCCTCAATATGCTATACTGACAATGGGAACAAAAAGTTATCACCTGTCAAACTAGCTACTAATCACATGAACTAAACACCAACTAGCTAGGAAAGATGTACCACTCAAGCAATAGTCACATGGCTATTACATGGGTAACCAATGGCTCTCTGATTGGATTTGAGGTCCAACTCACTGGGCAGATTTCATGTTAAGTAAAGAAAACCAGGTCAAAAATCCATATGTGAGCCCTGGAAAGATAGCTCAGTAAGTAAGAGCACTGGCTTATTTTCCCTAAGACTGAGGTTCAAGTCCAAGCACCCACATAGCAATTCACAATAACTGTCATTGTTCCAGGGGATCTAGCACCCTCTTCTGGCACTTGCCAGCATTTCATGAATGTAGTATACAGGCAATGAAGGCAAAGTACCCATACACATAAAAGAAAGGAAAATAAAAGGAAAAGAAAGGAGAGGAAAGGGAAGGGAAGGGAAGAAAAGGGAAGGGAAGAAAAAAGATTTTTAAAATTTGTAACTACTGAGATATTAGTTCCTGGGGTGAAAAACTTACTGTTTTTTTTTTAAATTTCAGACACTTTTTTATTGTTATTAAAAAATTTTCCAC
>LOJH01053341.1:0-12202 GCA_001685095.1 Ellobius talpinus
ATATTTTTAGTGTGTGATGCTCAGACTGAGCTTATTGCTCTTACCAAAAAAAGATATTAGTCAAGGTAAAACAGCAAATGGAAGTAGAGAGCTATGAGAGAGCATGAAGCTCACTTACTACAGCTCCTTCACCTCCAGAGGCAGAGATGAGAGCTCAGTGAGATGAGCCTCCCCCTGGGACAGGATCCACGTGATTTTGAACTAGGTTTCAAAGCTTTGGTAGCTCAGAGCCCTGTTGACTATTCTTTGATGCCGAGTTACTTTTAATCTTTTTGACTTGCCTTGTGTGGAAATTATTTGTGCTGTTCACTAATATTCCCTTTAGAGAAGAAAAGAAGTTAGGGGTGATCATGAGGTTTGTTTTGGACCAATGAAATGTGATCAGAAGTGAAGTGTTTCACTTCTTTATGAACCAGTATTTACTTCCTCAGGTTCCCTGTCTGCCGCCATGGCAACAGACCAGGTACCAGATAATAGAGGTTCCACTAGAGGAGGACAATAAGGAGCTGAGGAAGGAGAATGTGGGGCAGAGCTCCAGATGGTTCACAAAGGACATGTAGCCTGAGTGAAAAGTAATCCTTCCTAGTTTTAAGCCGCTGGGATTGGTGGGGGCAGCTAGTGTGAAATCGCCCAACCTTGCCCTACTCAACCAGGTAAGGCTGAGTGATGCCTCCATTCCCATGATGCAAATCTGTACATGAAGATGTAAGAGGGTCTAGAATACAGAAAATCGGAATGCAGCTCCATAAGACATTCCAAGCTCCACACATTACAACCATTCTCTCTTCTTGGCTTATATGAGGGATGGGGGATGCAGCTTATTACAAAGAATGAGTATTTGGTGGCTTCTCATTCTTGGAACCATTCTGTAGGTGAGTGCTAGGTGGAAATCCCCTTAGCCCTACAGTTAAGCCCATAATGAGTTAGATTATTTTAGGAAGGTCAATGCATTATGACCTCAAACACATCATCCTATAGTTACGTACCATTACCTGTGCAGCCATCTTTAGTTTTGTTGAAAGCTTTTTAATCTAGATCATTCTCAGCCCTTTACAAGATTTCTAACTTTATAATCCCCACCATGGCAAGTTGATGCCTTAAAAAAAAAAGTCACATCACTGGGCATTTCAAATTCACGGTGATAAAATGAACAGGTGAGCTTCATGGACTAGCAAGAGAGCTTGTGTGTCCTTGGGTAAGCCATTTCACATCTCTGGGCCTCAGTTTCTGCCTTTGTATGATGGGGATAAGAGTCATCTTGCCCCCCCAGAGTTATTATGGAAATAAGTCACATACAAATAATGATCCTGCCTGGATCATTAAAAAAGCTAAGTAAGTCTTAACTATATCTGACCTGCAGAATACTTAGAAGTCTAGAAAGGAAGCGAGACCCTTTTCTTCCCTAGAGGAGCAAATCCAGAAACTCTTTAGTCCAACGCATGGTGGTTTTCTGGGAAAGACGTAGACTACAGCTTCTGCCTCCCTCACAGAGGTCTGAACGCACATGGAAACACAAACATGGGTAGAGAAGCCGGTGTTGTTAACGGTTTAGGAGACTTTTCCAACTTCCCAGCTGAGGGCATCCATCCAGCTGGGAAAATCTTTAAAGGGCTGGACTCGTTTATACTTTTTTCCATCTTAAACACTTGGCCTTTTTCAGGTTTATAACAAAGCTCACAAAAATGCTAAAGCTTAGAGGAGAATTGCGAACTGCCAAGGGACTGAAAGATGAGGTAAGACTCCCAGCTCCTACATACGTGAAGATGAACCTTTGTGGAAAGGGATCTCTTGCAAGCTCCATGCCTCCAAATTCCAGGTATACCCATCATAAAATACCATGGACAGAGCAAGCCACAAATCATAGATTTAAGGGCTCAGATTTAAGCCTCAGCAGCTCTGGGTCCACATCTAACAACAGAGTAACCTGGACCGTGCCGCCCACTCTCTCTGAGCCTCCTTCGCCTCGCCTTGGAAGTATACATGATGAGCATGGATTTCAGATGCTTGCTAGGTAGCTGTCAGGCACTGGGTGTAAAAGCACCTAATAGACATTTTCTATAGTTGCCAACATCTCTTTTTATCTAGTAGGATGTAGAAATGGAGTTTTCTGCTTTGTGTGGTAAAGACTTTGCCAAATTCTATGTATTAATTCCTTCATTGTTCCACAAAGGATGGAAAAGTTCCGTTGGGGATAAGTGTAGAGATGTCTCACATTAGCATGGGCTCCTGCCAAGAAGTAAGCTGCTCCTAACCCAAACATTTATGCTGCTTTCCTGATGGGTTACTACTGCCGTATGGGACTTGCTGCTAGTTCTGCTGGGAACAAGGGTCTGGTGTGAACTTTCTAGGCTATTTTTTTTCCAATTTAACATATGTCTTTGGAACACCTTCAATGTGCCAGGCATTGTTCTAGGAGCTGGAGGTTCGAAAAGCAAATGAAATAGAGATCTCTGTTCTCCTGGAGCCTGCCCTCTATCAGACTAGCCCCTCAGGACATGATGGCCCAAAGTATGAAGGAATTCCTGAAGTGCCAACAAAAAGCAGCTCACATTCCACAAGTAGCCAATCTCTGCCATATACCATGTGTTTCCTAAAGTACCTACTTGCATGTGTAACATGTCCATATTATTTGCTATGTAAGCAGAGCTATTTCTAAAATTTCTAAAATTTGAATGACTTTCCATTAATTCCCACCCAAAGTAATACAAAAGCTGCAATGTTTCTATAATTAAACTTGAGATTCTGGTCAGCAATGTCCATATTGGTGTTTGCAATTACTGTTAATAAGTGTAAACTCAATTATCACAAGTAAAATGTAAAAATTCCTGAGTCAACATTAGTTTTTATGGCTTTGATTTCATAAAGTATTATTACATTTATCTATTTATAGGGGCAAGGTGGAGGTCAGAAAACAACTTCCACCACGTGGGTCTCTCATCACCCATTCAGTTCCTGAGGTTTGGGGGGCCAGCGTTGTAACCTGCTGAGATATCTCAGCCCCAGCTTCCAGCTTCCTAAAGCACAACACTCACCATAGATTGTTTATCTGTCCAGGGGTTGTAGGATTGTGAGGGTTAAGAGTGGCTTTCCATTATTTGTTGAAGATTTGTCTTCATCCTTAGAGAATTTGTCACAGACAATTAACCGAGTCACCATTTGACTCCAAAGCTAGCCTAGAAACTACAACCCCAGTTTTTCAAAGCTGCCTTGTTCAAGTCCCCAAACCGCCAGAATGCCACCATTTTGAATCTTAGATAGTCTTTTCTCTCAAGTGCTGCTGAGTCATAAGCTTAAGTCTGACACAGCTCGACCTGAGAATAGACATGAATCTGTTCGTCAGTCCTTTAAAACTCAGAGCCGCACGCAGTCCCCCTCTTAAGATGCATGTTTGAGGAGGTGTGCTAATTAACCAAAGGCTTGTTTAACCAATGCAGAACTCACTCTCATTGAATAACTTATTTTCCAGGATCATTGAGGCAACTGCAGTATTGGCATTTACTATTTTGCCTGTGGGTTGGTAGCTTGGCCAACGTCATGTGCTTCTGGGCAGAGTAGCCAGGTTGGAATCTTACATAAGTAAAACTGGGTATCTGAGTCCACAGCTTATGGAGATGAAACCTCTCCTAGCAACAGAGGTTTGTTATTTCAGATGTCACTAACAACTTCAGATCCATGATGAGATCAGATGGTACCCAAGAATCAGCACTACAGCTCTTGGTCTGTCTCCTACCCCAGTACTGCTCACAGAGCTGTGATCGACGAAATGTCGGAATAAATCTATACCTAATGCATATTGATACTCTAAAGGCATCTGCCTGGAATTCATTCTCCAGAAAGGACCTGGGATTATAAATAGGTCACAGCTAATGTCTTGTACAAGATAGTAAGAAAATTACATCTACTAGAACCCCAGAAATACTGGCCTTTCTGGAGTTTCTGAGCACAACCACTTCTTACAACTAACTCATTAAAAATGGATGCTGGGGAGCATCTCATTGCTCTTCCCAAGCCTTTGTTCCTGCTCCAATACCTCAAGACCTCCATGATTTGCTGTTTAGGAATGAACAAACAGTTACATTTTGATTTTAGAAGCAAATTTCATCTGACGTCTAGCAAAACACATTTGTTATTCAACTGGTTTGAGGAACTCTAAAGGAAGGTGATTTCTCCCAAGTCTCTTGTTTTATAAATGAAGACATTTCCTTAGAGACTCCAAGCTGATCCTAAATATCCCAATAACGTGACGTTGAAGGCCCGCTCTGAATTCCTGGTGGTAGAGAGGAACGGGGTAACATTAGGCTTTCTACTCAAAGGGTAGTCCAACCTGTAGAGACTGGATGTTTTCACCAGCATGAGAAAGGGCATTAAACTGTTGACTTGGGGAAGCTCAAGTTGAGTCTCATTGGCTTTGTAGTAACAAGCCCTCAGTGGATGTGGCTCCCTTCCAAGCAACCCTAGAACACGGTCCTCACCTTAAGACAAAATCAGCATCAAGAAGAAGGTACAGAGCGTTCTCAGACTCTCCTAGCAAGCATGGCACTGGCACCTAATTCACAGATGATAGAAGTGATTTTGTAGCCAGAGCCGAGGAACCCTGAGCATCCCCTGTGAGTTTCCACACCATCCCTTGCAGCACGACCATAAGAAAGGCCTCTACGGTGCTAGGGTGAAGCAGCTGCTCCCTCCTGGGACCGTGCATCTTGTTTTCAAGTTAAAAAAGTGTCTGCATGCCAATTTTTAAAACCACCTTACGCACACACATTCTCTTAAGAGAGTCCCTGGTAATTGTCTTAATGGTAATTACATGCTTGGGGCAGTTGACATCCAGTGTGATTTTTCTGAAAGTGAGGAGGGAGGGACAGGAGCTAGAAAGGGGGAGGGAGAGTTTTTGAGATAATGAAATCCTTTTAATGACAAAGCCGAGCCGTTAACCTAATTAAACTGTAAAGTGATGGGGGGGCTGCAGGTACTAAATGGAAATGGAGAAGTGAGTCAGCTGAGACAGAAGGCTTCTGGGAACCCTCTGGATTCCAGGTACCCTGACACTGTGGTTCCAGTTCCCACACTGTCCTCTGGCCCACCTTGGCCTTGCTCAAAGGTCTTCTAAATGGACCTGTCCACTAACGCCTGATTTACTGCGTCCATCTCAGGCCTCTAGTTCCCACGGGAGTGTGTGTTATATATAGTTCATGTATTCCAGAAGCCAAGTCAGTGAGGTAGGGTGGCGGAACCCTGGCTCCATGGGTGACCCCACTGGCCTTCCTCCTAACCAGGTGTGAGGTTTTGGAAAGGCTGCTCAGATGCATGCCCCATTACTGTGTCCCCCTCCCCTGAATTCCACTGCAAACAGTTGCTTTAAGGCCACTGGGGTCACATCACCAGAGGGCAGAAAGTGCTTGGTCGCTCACATCCCATGGTACAATCTTTGGCTACTATATCACTGGTGTGGAGTTTGAGAACTCCACTCCCATTCCCACCAATCAAGATCAACACTGAGATGTCATTATGCCCTGCATTCTCCTATAGGATCGAGCTAACATCAGCCAAAGGCCTTCTGTATAAAAGAAACTTTAAGAGTTTCTTCCCCTTCTCTCTTTGGCTCCCTACCCCCACCTCCCTAACCAGTTTGCTGGTTCACATGGGAGCTGGGAACGTTTCTTTCCTTCTTCTTCCTTCTTTTCTCCTAAGCGTGAAAAAGAGCAGTGCAGGCATAGGAAGGAAGCTTTCAAAGGTGCCGAATGCTTCCTGCTAAATTCCTCTCACATTACCACCACCCACGCTGGAAACTGGCATCGTGAGGGGGTAGAGAGCCCACCCACTTGCCATCGCTTTGTACCCAACCCCCTCCCCACCCAAGTCGCTTCCCCTGCACACTTTGTTTTGATCCGAGTCACTACTCTCCATTCTGATCTAGCAACAATTAGCTAACCCTTCTAACTCCTAATCAAAGTCAGGGGATCTTACTGATCAGGCCAGGCCTTTCTCTTTTGCTCCCAATGGTAAGCCTTGTGAAGAAAAGCACTAGGTTAATAGGCGGGGCAGGGTGGTGGTGGTGGTGGTTAATGAATAAAGAGAAAGTTGAGAGACTTCAGAATCCCTCATCAGCTCCATCGCTGATTCACTGTGGTCTTGACAAGTTCATTTGACATCTCGATATGTTTATTTCATCAATGGCAGAACCATTAATATTTATAGACAGTTCTCCGGGTGCCTGGAATCATTCTAGGCCCTGACTTCCTCTTGAAAAACAGGGGAATTGTCTGATGCACCCACAGCAGCGTGGCAAAGATTAATTAATATAAATAAGTAATTGTCTGACTAATGCAGGGCACTCAGACACCTCACCAATGGATCCTGTGTAAATGTTACCAGAGATGAGTAATAACAGCAGAGATGCCGTGAGCAACTTCGCAGCAAATTCAGCTCCCCGTCAACCCGTTAAGTGAAGGGAGGAAGTGTTTCCTCAGTCGCTCCTAACTGATGCTTTTGTTTTTCTGGCTGCCTAGGCCAGGGAGAGAGACAGAGAAGTGAACAACCTGAACAGCAAGCTCTTGAGCCTGCAGCTCGACATCAAGAATCTCCATGACGTCTGCAAGAGACAGGGGAAGACCTTACAAGAGACCCAGCTGTGTGAGGAGGAGGCCCTGATAAACAAGAGCCACGTAAGGCAGTAGGCAGTGGCAACTCTTGACTACCGTAGCTTCTTTCAATGGGAACAAAAGAGAGTTCTCCTGTGGGTCACTCAGAGTACTGAATTACCAAGCAGTGAGGGAACTAAATAATACCACACGTGGTCTGACACAAAAGACATTATTCCTAGCTTTGGGACTTTTCAGCCTAGCTATTTCCAGCATTATCATGATATTAGATATTATCTTTCTCCTTATCTGGATTTAGCTGGTCCTGAAAATACTAGATCACAGTGATATAAGGGTGGGTCTCGGGCAAACTTCCGAGTTAGCCATGGCAATGAATGCCACTGTGCACACTCTGAAGCATCTCTGCGTATCAGCTGACGGGTGATCTTAATGCCACAACTGTGCCTCACTGCCTGGAAGCTGCTCTTCAGAAGGCTGGAATCCAGTCATTCCATCAGCAAGTGCCAGAGAGTCCTCAGCCAATAACAAATAGTGAGAAGCCTGATCAAATTACCACATCCTTTTCCCCTCAGTCCAAGTTAACTCAAGGCTGGGGCCCTTTGCTCTCTCCCAGAATTCCTCCATCGGACTGAGCCCAATGGATCAGTCCTAACAAGCTTAACCTGCTTCCCCCCCCCNCGTCTCCATCCCTAATGTGGCTGAGTTTTCTACAACTACCTCCCACATAAGCCACTTGACACTCAGTGCCTCTTGCAGGGCCTGACTTCACAGCCCTAGCAAGTCCAGTGGTAACCCATACCCTATTCAAATGTGAAAAGACAGACCTTACGCCTTGCCAGTCTTTCTCAAGACTGACTTTGAATTAACACTAACCTCTAGGTCTAGACAGTACACCAACTAAGCAATTTCCCTTCAACTTGAGGCTCTCTTTCTCTTAGCAAACTCGAAAGCTGAAGCGTTTAAGCCAGTCTCTGAATGCATTGACACAAATCTGGGGAGCAGATGGAATGACTTCTGAGAATTCCTTACTGTGGCCCCTTTCTTTCTGATTGTAAACTAAGTTCCATGTAAACATAGCTACTGCTACTCAGGCCCTCGCGGAATCCCTGAGTTAGACCCCCAGCTGTTGTGTAGGTAGCCACACATTGCTGGCCTCTCCTCATTGCATCTGTTAGCATGCTCCCAGGATGCACCACTTCACGATATAAACCACACATTGTTCCCTGAAGCTGCCTGCATACGCTACCAGTCAAGCAATTCCACCTCCTCTTACTGACCTTGCTCAGGAAATCACCAAAAAAGTAAAAAAAAAAAAAAAAATCAGCTGGTTTTCCTAAATCAATCTCAGGAAGACGATCATAATTTATTTCTTTCTAAATATAAACATTGTAGGATGTTTCCACCATAGCTGCCATGAGTTTACTTATCACCCCAGTCGGAGGAAGCCACGGGCTTATAAATGCATCTGGCAACTTAGAGGGAGAAAGGCATTAAATCGCATTTTATTATTCTAATTGCCCAGAAGAAGGTCTAACAGCTTGAGACAAGCTTTAAAACAGAGCTCTTTTACTCTAGCACTTAGCGCAAAATCTAAATCGCACGCTATGCGTACAAACACACAATTACATGGAGACCTACATCCATCTCCCCGGAGCCCCTTCAAGACCTGCCTTCCGCTGGAAATGTACTGTGTTGACAAAGGAGAAACCCCAGGCTTTCTGGAATTTTGACTAATACTGATGAGGAGCTGGGGAAATAGGCAGGAGGTCCTGATTCAGGACCATATTTAGGGGAGAAAAGTAAACTATTATATCAGATGTTATGTGTAACAAAAGAAATAGGAGAGAGAGATGGGTGACGGAAGAGAAAGTACATGATCCTATAAACCAAAGGACACAGACTCCAAAACCTAGGAGCAGAGCGGAGCTTGTGGCAAAGAGAACAAGGTTCTGGGACTGTAGAGAGGACTCAGCCATCAGGAGCAGACTGCTCTTGCAGAAGATCAGAGTTGATTCCCAGCGCTGGGCAGCTCACAACCTCTTGTAATCCAGCTCCAGGGTGCCTGGCGCCCTCTTCTGACCGCCATGTGTACTGCATTCATCGGTACAAACCCACAAACACACATGATTTAAAACAAAATCTTTTAGAGTAGAGACAGAGTAACAGTCCGTGTAACAGCCCTAACTGTCCTGGAACTAGCTCTTGTAGACCATGCTGGCCTCGAACTCACAGAGATCCTCCTGCCTCTGCCTCCTGAGCATTGAAATTAAAGGCATGCACCTCCACTCCTGGCGTAAAATTTTTTTTAAGATAGAAAATTATTTTAAAGTAGGGTACCCAAGGCAGAGAACTGATGGGGTACTTCATCTATGGGTACTAGCCTGCACTTGCCTGCCCCTGAAGCTTGAGGCAAGGGGATTACCAACCTAAAACCATCCTGGCCATGCAGCAAAATCTAGGCTAGCCTGAGTTATACAGTAAGACACAGCTCTAAAATGAGTCAGAGCTGCAGAAATGGGTCTGTAGGTAAAAGTGCCTGATACACAAGCATGCAGATGCGGACTTGGGTTCAAATCCTCCAAACTCATAAAAAGTACTCAAATGAAACATTGGAGCAGTGTATGCCTATAGTCTCAGCACGGGAGAGATGGAGGCAGAACGGACCCCGGGCCTTGCTAGCCAGCCAGTCAAACTGAATAGGAAAGCTACACATTAGTGAAAGACTGTTTCTCCAAAAATCTTCAACAACTGAGGAAGATGTCTGACATCAGCTTCTAGCCTCCACACAAATGCAGGCAGACATGCGTACCAGAAACACACACACACACACACACAAGCTGAAACCGAATAAATATCAGAAAAAGGAGAGCCTTTTTAGCAATTTGCCCAGGTTTTACTCACTGGTGGGGGCAAGGAGAGCATACCCATGGACTGGAACTCATATCAGTGAACTGATCTTGGAGACGATGGAGGGCACCATGTTTAGTACAAATAGATGTAAAGAAAATATTATTCTTTCAAGTAAGGGTAATTAGTTGAGTATCTAAAGATTAGTAGAAGCCTGGTGAGCATTATCACACCATCATTTTGAACCACTGGTAATGAAAGCAATTTTAATGAATTTGCTAAATGCAATGTGAGGTTCTGAATTGGATGAGAGAACAGAAAATAAAAATTAATGGAAAATATACATAATTCAAAAACTATCTAGTTTCATTCCTAATCATCTACCAGAGTTAATTTCTTAGTCTGGTTGCGTAAGAAGGTAACATTGGAACAATATAGAGGAGGATGCATGAGAAATTTGTCCTATTTTTGGCATTTGTCTGGGAATAGAGAATCATTACAAAATAGCTTTTTAAAAATGGGCCCCTATGTAAGCAGAGGTCCGGTGAGAAAATTGTCTAAACCACAAACATTCATTTTAATAAAAATGCCTGTCACTGAATATGCAGCTCTGTACTCAACAAAAGTGCACATAATTTATAGACTACATAGGCAGTAACGTGCAAGCTTCTCTAGCAATAAAGAAGGTTAACGTGGCGGTCCAAGGAAGTATCCCACGCAACACCTCAAAGACAGGAAAGGAAGTTCATGGCGATGACTGGGGGGAAAGACAACAGAATTCTAAGTTCTTAAATGAATAAAGAAAACTACCAGGACACAATTATCAGAACATTGCCAACCTGTGACAGCAGAACACGGAAGCCTGAAGAGGGAAGAAAAGGTATTTCGAAAAGCCAGCTTTAGGCAAATCAGCAGGGCCTGATGACATTCTTCTAAGAGTGCTTAAGGAATTGGCAGGTGTTATTACATAGCTGCTAGTGATTATTTTTGAGAACTCAAAAGGATAAAGCAAGTCCCTGTAGACTGAAAAAGGGTAAATGAAGTGCTCATCTTTTTAAAAAGGGAGAGAGGACAATCCTGGTAATTATAGACCTGTCAGCCTCACTTCAGTATCAGGGAAAATATAGAACTTAACATCAATCAATTAGCATCAACTTCAAAAAGCACAAAGTATTGGGTGGAAACCAATGTGACTTTTCAAAAAAAGAATCATGCCAGGCCAATTAATTTCCTTCTGCGATCAAGTGGCCTTGTAGGCAAGGAAGGAGCAATAGTTACCGTCTCTTTGACTTTCACTTCCAGTGGGCTGAAAGGTTGGTGAAATATGGGAACAGCTTCCTATGGGCAACAGAGATCTCCAGCTTTTCATGTGGCTAAGACCAGGGCAGAAAACTAGCTGAGAAATCAGGTAGACCAGATGGTTTCCAGAGTCACATCCAACCCTAGACAGTCATCTAGAGAACTAGTATTACTTCTTTAAAGGCACTTCCAACTTGCTTGGGTTTTTTTCTTTTCTTTCCAGATTCCAAATTAAAACTCAAGGAAGAATATAATGTCTATATATTCACTAG
The DNA here is from genome assembly GCA_001685095.1 of Ellobius talpinus. Taxonomy (NCBI): domain Eukaryota; kingdom Metazoa; phylum Chordata; class Mammalia; order Rodentia; family Cricetidae; genus Ellobius; species Ellobius talpinus. The sequence goes on from LOJH01053341.1 coordinate 11,018, forward strand.
AAAAAAAAAAACTTTTGAAAAGAAGACCGGGACTGGGGAGGTGGTTCTGTGGGTGAGGAGCTTTCAGGGCAAGTGTGAGGATCTGGATGAAGATCCCCAGCAGCTGTGTTAACGCTGGCTGTGGTGGCACACATCTGTAAATCTAGTGCTGGAGCTTAGAAGGAAAGGGCAAATTCCTGGAGCAGCTCAGAGCTGGCCTAGTCAAAATGGCAAGCTCCGGATTCAGTAAGAGACCCTGTCTCAAAATATTAAGGAAAGACACCTGATTTCAACCTCTGGCCCCACATGTATTCACACCTACACACACATACACACACACCACACACATACACACACCACACACACACGATAGAAAGTGTAATGGTGGCTGTCTGAATCTGTCCTTTGTCACACGTATAAGTAAATTGTGAATTTAACCTATTTATTTTATTTATTTATTTTAACCTATCATTCAATTTAACCTATTATTATTGCTTCATATTTATCAAGAGTTAAGAAAACAAACTTTTAAATATATAAGGACAAATAAGCAGAAATTTAATAGGTCTGAACTAATTTTAGACATTTCTCTTCATCTATAAAATTTGGTGTCTCCAAACCCATAGGAACCTATAATGTGCAAATGTCTAAAATTCCCATCCCATAAAATTCCAGCTTCTCTGTGGGTGTAAGCAGTTCTTGGGTCTTCCTAATCGGTGGCATTAGTCCAGGTGCTGTATTTGTTGTGTACGGCAAAAGTTCAAAACACCCCACCATCTGGCTGTTCTATCGTGTTACCTCCAACTAACGTCAAATCCAGAAAGATTCCGCCTGAGCTGTGAGGAAGAGAAACGATTCACAGTTCATTAGTATGGCTGCCAGGATGTAGGGATTTGTGTGCAGCACTTAGGAACAGACAGCTTCAAAGCCAGTGAGCAATTCTGAACTCTCTGGCATCCCCAGGTGCTAGGAGGAAAAAACAATTTGCTGCTTTCAAACGATGAGGGCTTTTCTCATTCTTTTGGACAATGGAGAGAAGAATGGAGACATGAGGGAGAGGCAAGGAGGGAATACACACCCAAGGAGATGGTGGCAGAGTTTCCAGCAGAGCCTCTGCGTCCAGCAGCAGAGAGGCAAATCCTGTTATACTAGGTCTTAACCTTCAGCAAACAGCTTGCCTGCAAAAAAAAGAAGAAAGAAAGAAGG
>LOJH01053342.1:0-11481 GCA_001685095.1 Ellobius talpinus
GGGACGAAAAGCAGGCCTGCGCTCCCCTGTCACTACACCTGCTATTAAAAATGGTCCATAAATTAAATTTTGCTTAAGTGTAGATTTGGTTTGGAGAATCAAAAGTTGTTAATTTCATGGCAGTTTTTATTTATGAGAACAAGTTATTCTGGCCCTTTGAGACAAAATAACAATTTACTATTACTTTAATATTTGAAAGTGTTTTTTTATGGATTCTTCTCATAGATAATCAAATTTTGCTAGTTAACATACACTGAATTTCAGCCCAAGTATTCTATAAGAGAGAGCAGGGGTAAGAAAAAAGCAAGTATCGACTGGAGATAAGTGCCAGTAGGGAAAATCTCTCCTGCTCAAACATGAGATCATGAGTTCAGAATGCCATCAATCAGGTGAAAGCCAGGTGTGGTGGCACAACTCTGTAACTCCAGCACGAGAGGGGTAGGGGCAGAGACAAGATCTCTGGAGCTCTTTGGCAACGTGATCTACCTAAATTGTTTATCATGAAATTCAATGAGAGACTTGTCTACAATAATAATAATGATAAGGTAGAGATCAATAGAGGAGTTGGACACCCTACAGCAAGATCAGTTCTCCACTGACATAAACAGCCCTCTCTCACACACATGCATATGTTCACATATAACACAATATAACATATGTACATATAGCAAAATAACATTTAAATACCTCTACTTTCCCTACACTAGAGAATGGAAACAAACCTGAAAAAGAAAACATTTAAAAATCCTGAATGGATTTCTGGCATACACCATAAACTATAAATCGAACACGGATTTGTTTATACCTGGATGCTTTAAGAAAATCACCAGCATATAAAAAAATAATTGATACATTGCTACTGAGCAGCCAGTGTAGTCTTGAAATTTTACAGCCTAGACACCTGCTTTGAAACATGTCTTGTTATTCCTTCCTTCCCTCTGTGCATTCTCACGTTCACACTCCAGAAGAGACACAGAAATATACCAAGTTAAATTGTTTGAAATTAGAAAATAAGTGAAAGTTAATATTAAAATAGTTTATAAGTACCCCATAGGCCATGTGTCAAGACATTATTAAGGTTACTGAGGACATGGTTGTTGTTTATAGTGATAGGGACCAAACCTAGGGTCTTTTGCAAACTAAGACCATGCTCTATCACTGAACTAAAATGTTTTTTTGAATAGTGTTAGTTCCAACTTATTTTGAGAGTCTGTCAATTCAATACATAATTGGAATATATCTTAAAGTCATGAATTTTTCAAATTTTGCTTATAAATAATCCCCTAGATTTTAGTCTGTTGATGAGAATTAAAATATTTTAGGAACCAGGTCTTCGAGAAATTTGGGGAATTTATAATTCATTTCCGATAAGATACCTATTAAATCTAAATCTGAAAATATTGCCTCTTGTTTTATGAATATCTCTGTGTTCCTGTCAAAATAAAGCCTAAATTACTGTGCACATAAGGAGAAGAGCAAAAGTACACAGAGTTGATTGGATTTTGAAGTCTGTAATTATTTTCCCTTCCTTTTCCACCACCCTCTAGCAGAAACAATATGCTGAAAAGAATATTATTTGCCTTTTATTCAACAATTAAATCATACCAGTCTTTTCCCTCGGTACCTTTACTTTCTGGAAGATGGGGAAAATGCTTCTTAAGCATCTCATCTGAGGACCTGTGGAAGGAATGGAGGAGGTTCAGGGATAATAATATTCAATGGTCATAATACCTCATGGACAAAGATGTTTCCAGTTTCCAAGGGTTCCAAGAAGTTGTTGTTTGTATAACTATATACCCAAATACTGTTCTTGAAGTGGATAATGAGAAAGGCACTCAATCACAACTGACATGGCTTCTTCCAGAAAATGTGCAAAGTACCCCTAAGTGGTACCTAGGAGTTTTTGATCTGACACTTCTTAGCAGCAGTCATTTGTGAAAAACTACTGACTACCTACAGATAACAGTTCAGCTGCCCTTGCAGCTAGGTGTGGTCATATGACTTGTTTTCAGATCAGAATGGGAGCAGTGGTCTTTACTGCACCAGCATAGAAGCTTTAAAAAAAAGTGGGAGATTGTTTGAAATGGCAGAGACAATTTTCAGGTGGTTCCTTCAGTCACTAGAAAAGGTGTCACTCACCTACTGATGTGTGAAGGAATACAAGCAGTTTCTGAATATTACAGGTATTTTTGACTGCAAGAACTTACACTGCACCAACTGCTACTGTATAACAATAAATTATTAAAAGAAATCTACCAACACTACCCACCAAATGAAGAACAACAGGTGTTCTCATCATTTATTTATAGAAATATACAAGGGTATAGACGTGTAAAAGATAATTTATCAGTTCCTTACAGAGAAAAATACTCAACATTTTATTCAATAATTTTACTCTTTTTCTTTGCTGAGGTAAATTAAAAAGACATGCATAAAAAACTGCATAAAAATTCATATTGAAGCTTTAGCCATAATAGTCAAAAATGGAAGCAACCACAATTCTCTGAAGTAAAGTGAATCTACTTCACCCATTCATTACCAAGCTGTATCTTGGATGTTTCTAATTTGTATTGTAATGTATTTAGTCCATACAATAAAGAGAAATGAGCTGTCATTCCAAAAAGAGACATGGAAATGATAAGCTCATCCAGATAAATGAACAAAGTCAATATGTAAAGTGCGCATTATTTTTGGGTGCCATCTATGTGACATTCTGGGTAAACAAAATTTTGAGGCAGCTTAAGAATTAGTCATCACTGGTGTTCTTAGTACAGTGGAGAAAGCAATGAGCTGATCATAACCAAGTATGTTTAAGATAGTGAAAATGTGCTGCATGATACCATAATAGTGATTATATGTATTAATACATTTGTCCTAACCCATAAATCTGTCTCCCTCAAAATGTCCTCTCATAAAATCACAAAAATTAGTTATATTAATGTAAGAATATGGACTCATCAATTACAACACTCAGAATTTCTTAATAAAAGATGTCAAAGGAAACTGTGCACCTAGAGTATAAAGTCAGGAGTACACAGAGTTCTCATATTTTCTGCTATATAGTCTGTAAAGATAAGAAGTCAGAAAGGATGTCTTAAAAGTCTTGAATGCACTCATATATAATCACACACAGCACACACATGAACAGAGGACTGGCTGTGAAGACAAAGAGCTACATACCAACAACATTTTAATTGGCAGCAAAAATATTGATTAATTAGAACATAGAAAAGAGAATTCAAGGGAGAGAATTGAAATATTAACGCAGACATGATGAGACATACAGCATTCAGGCTTAGGCCAGAAGGAAGATACAAAACATAATGTACATGGTGGTCACCTCACCAACTATTGGTGTCTACTCATTTGCAACAATGGCAAACGCCTTAGTAGTTATAGGTGCTCAAAACTCAATAAACATCTGATGAGCTTTTCTTTAACTGTAGTCATTTAAACCCCTCCCAAATTGTTTTCGTAAAACATTTAAATATTCGCCATGATTTGTTGGATGATTTTTAAATGTTAACCTGATTATATAATTTCCTAATTCACATTGTGAAGATGAAAGATTTGAACCACTTGCCTGAAGTGTCTCTGTGAGTTGTAGTTTGAATTTGAACTTTAGTGACCTCACTCTTGACATCCACCTGTTGCTACCAGCAATTACTTAGTCTGTAGAAGAGACTTGGCTATTTTAAGGTTGATTTTGTCAACTTGACTGATTGAAGATCAGCTAAGCTGTGTGTCCCCACGCGCTTATGAGGGTTTCTTTAGTAAATTAAATAAGTGGAAAGACTCCCCCAGACTGGGTGGCACCTTCTCATGAGCCACCCAAATACAAAGATTCAAGAAAAAGTCACTGCTGCTTAATGGACAGTCTTTGTTACTTGCTGGTCACTGTGTCTTTGTCTACATTTCTGTGGCTGCCATCCATTGACATCAGGCTTCGACTTCCTTGACCTTCCAACCAGTAATGAGCAATAATAGCTCTCAGAGCATCTTCCAGGCCTTCCGCATCAGACTGAGAGTGCTGGTATGTACAGTCTTACAGAATAAGTGGCTACCACTTTCTCAGCCTTTCCAGCACACAATGGTTTTGTTCGACTACTCAGTCCCTATCAATTGTAAGGCATTCTAGTAAATCTTCTTTTATAATACGTAGTATGCACATAATATATACATTGAATTTGTTCTGTTCATCTAGATAACTCTGCCTCAGAGATTCAGAAACCTAATTCCTACTTTATATTTAACAACCTAGAAACCCTGTGCTAGACTTTGCCATTTCTTTCTGCCATCAATGCATCATTCTCCTCATACAAAATAATCACATTGATTCTTTCTCCAAGAGACTTGTTGTCTAGCTCTTTAACTTTGCCATTTGTGTTATTTCTTATTTTCAGATGAGGCAAACCTTAGCTAATCAGAGAACTTGAGTTTCAATACATGCTTTAATCAAGGTTAAATTATTTCATAAATATCATTCTTGAGAGTCATTTCAACAGATGGTCTCTCTATTACAGATATTGTTCCAGAATTTCTTATAGCTATGATCATTTTATATGAAACCGGATAATTTGGAATCCGTTATAATGTGTGATAAACAAGCAAATGAAGAAAGAGTAGTCAAGATTTTCACAGTGTAAGGCTCCTAATTTGAAGGAGAAAAGCTCCTCCAAAAAAAGAAAGTATTAGAAAGTATTTGGGGTCTCCTGATGAGGTTCTAAATAACAAAAAATCCAGGTGCAAGACAGCTTGGGGGAGCTTACTCCTGTGGCCTAGCCGGTCTTAGAATGAGGCAGCTTTTCTTGGAACCGACACAAATTTCTAGCTGCACGGAGACTGGGGAGTCTATGATTTTCCTCCCTAGAGTTAAAAGATTGGTTCAGGGTGCTTTGTGTAGCTGGTGATCTCCTTTTAGAAGAGTAGTTTGATGTTCAGTTTCTCTGCAGTCTTAATAAATGAGTTGTGTAGTTTTTAATAATTATTTTTAATGCTTTGAGCAGATAGATTGGTTTTCCTAATGTGTGTCAGCCAAATTATTCCCTGATAAAGCATCAAAAACAATACTGCTTTAAGCAAAAATGCTTAAAAGAAATTAAAGCTATCATGAGTTCTCAAAACCACGCAACGGTATAAAGGACAAAAGACAGAAAGAGAGAAGGAAGGATGGAAGGAAGGAAGGGAGGGAGGAAGAAAATTGCTACATAAAAATTAATAAAGAGGAACTCACAACATCAATGCTCAAGTGAGGGATTAAAGTCCAACTGAATTTGAATTATCCTCTAATATAAATTACTCTCTAATCTAAAAGGCTCTAATTGAAAAGACAGCTTCTTAGCACTGGAAACTCATAGGATATGTGCTTGTAATCCTAATATGCATTGATGGAATTGCTCTGTTCACCATCAATATGAACAGGATGCTCCAGTCGGCAGGTACCTTGCTAGTACCTGAGAGGACATCAGTGCAAAGGAAACAAGAGCACAAATGATCAACAACTAGTAACTTGGAGAAGTCAGAATAATATTTCTAGCTCAATAAAATAAGGTGAATAAGTAATAGCTGCTATTCAGCAAACCATCTCATTTATCACAGAATTTCTTCTAGAACAAATGGAAAACAGGAGAAAGCACCTTGATTGTTAAGCTATAACATTACAGGAAAGGTCTTAAACTGGCATTGAAAAGCCCCTCGGTTGCCAGCTGTGCACAGACATATACCTTCTATATCTGCTCATTATCTGCATTGTAAAGTACAGTGAATTCTTAGCTGGTGATCTCTATGCATTAGTTACTCTTGAACTTGCAGAGCCATATCTGAATGATACATGGGTTTAAAATCTAGAATTAGGAAAGCCTTTTGTTTCATAGGGCTTCACTCATTCACTATCAATCACACTTTGATTTATTTGTTGTTGTTCTTGTTATTTCAACACCCAGAAAGTTGAATTCACTTATCCACCAAGGAAAAGGAAAAAGAAAAACTGTGGTGGAGTTCAAAGGAGAAAAGCAATAGCCTTGTGAATGTTCGTAACTTGTGTGTTCTTTCGCCATCTTTCCTCATCACATATTATTGCTTCTTGGTCTCCTTTCTAGATTTTATACTTTATCCCCCTTGTATCAGTGTAAATATATGCATGTATGCATTATACTATAGGCTCCCAAATATGAGGGACAACATGCAAGTGGTTTTTTTTCTTTCTGAGTTTTAGTCAGCTTGCTTAATCTTATACTTGCCTAATATATCCAGTTCCCTGCAAATGTTCCCTTTATAGGGTACAGATTTAATAAATTCCACAGAACCAAGAAAACTAGAGAGAAGTTCATAGGTATTGATCAGGCTTACCATCCTGATTCAAGTTAATTAACTCAAACACTGCAAACAATATTGGACACATATGATTATAGGAAACAAATGTGAATTTTACAGTTCTGTGAGAGTCCTAAAACCATCTGAGAAAACGGAAGTTCAATTCTCCATTAAGTAAAGGGAATTTCATCTTTCTTTGGAAAGAACGATAAAACTATTTCAGTTGAGAAAAATAAAATGAAACTTCCCACTGACTTACATAAGACTACAAATTTAGAGTTGATTTCCAACACAACAAATGTTAGTTTATGATTTTAAATAGAATTTTCAATAAAAGTATAAATTTTGTACCGGCCCTACTGAAAATATGAAAGTATTATGTATCATGTCCAAACAATGGCGGCTTGTTCATTTTCTTCTCATTTTCTGGGTTTGCTTATTAATAACAGGGCTTTCCACTCAATTTGTAATAGCAGCACCTCGAAGAATCATAATAAAGGCATAATTTCTAGACCAGTGCACAGATATTCTAAGAAGGCGAATTCAACATGCATAACTCCTGTGTAAATAGTGTTTCTGCGGCACTGCAGCCATGGCAGAGACCCAGGTTACCTATTCCCTGCTTCACTTCACTGCCTTTATTACAGAACATCTACCAAAATAATGAGGGAGGTGACAGAGAATTATTATGAATTTTATGTGCCCACTCAGATGTTTTTTTCATAAAAATGTTTTTGTGGTTTTGGCTTTCACTAAAACTGCCTCATCAGTGACAGCACTCTGCATTGATGTTCATGAGATGAGGCCACTGCACAGAAAGAGGAGAGCTTGTCCTAGCTTAGCTTAGAGCAGCGGTTCTCAACCTTTCTAATGCTACAACCCTTTAATACAGTTCCTTATGTTGTGGTGATGCCTCCCCCGCCCCATCCATCCATGAAATAATTTTCATTGCTACTTCATAACTGTGATTTTCCTCCTTTTATAAATCATAATGTAAATATATGTGTTGCTCTTAGACAACCTCTGTGAAATTGTCATTCACCCTACAAACAATTCTCCGCCCACTTGGTGAGAACCACTGGCCTACAACAAGAATCAGTGAAGTTTCTGCCTGGGAAAGTTAGGCTGCTTGCAGGAGATGCAGAAATTGAATTTCTTCTCAACAAATGATTTTTATGGTACTCCATAATCAAGGGCTCTTGGTAAATTTAAAGACTATCTGCAATATGTATTATAGAAGAGATTAGATTCATAGATAAAGGTGATTTTGAAACTGTTTCTAGAGATGTAACTGGCAGCTTAATACAAACAGGGAAGAGAAGTCTGCATTTTCACTGCTGATCATAGCTGAGAAATTAGAATGACAAAGGCGGCTTCAATAGCAGCATGAATGCAGCCATTGTGATGGAAATATGGAGATGGAATTAGTTATCAGATCAGAAAACAGATTTTATTTTCTTTCATAATTGTGCCTGAGTCCTTGACTCTTCTGTTTGCCAACTGCCTTCCATTTGTGCCACAATCAATTCCTCATCGTCTCCCCCATGTAGGTTTGCCTTCGTGAAGAGGAGGGACATGACACTCTAAAAGAAACCCTCTTTCTCACCTTTAAATTGCCAAGTTCAAATCTTGGCGGTTCCTGCTTAAGAACAGAAACCTTAATGAATTGCCTATCCTTCAGAGACAACATTCAGCATGCTGAGGCTTCAGAAAACAGCATACAGTGCCAACGTACATCCTCAGCCTGAACTAGAAAGGCAAATTTGTGAAAATGACATCCTCGTGCAGGGCTCCAGAGACCCTTATTAGACACTGATGCTTCAACTTATGCAGCTCCTATGCCCTCTCCTACCTGTCACTCATTATTTTCTAGGAGAAACTGATCGAAAATAAAGTTAGGTTTTATAAAATGCCAGTGTTAATTAACTAATACAGGAGTGTTATTCCTCCTGCCCTGGAATACCATCCGGCACCGTGCCATTTCCCTAGTTACTGCACTTCATTAGCTGAATCAAGGTAGCTCTGCTGGTAGGAATTTCTTCAGAGTTCACCTTTCTTAAGGAGCAAATGAAAAGGGCAAAGCATAGCAATTTCTCATTTCATAATGGGAAATTTATTCAAGCCTTTTTCCCTCCATTTATCACGGAAGACACATTACAACTAAATGCCTTCATTTGTACACAAGTCACCTATAAACTCTTTTTTTTTCTTTAATTCCCCGGGTATTTACAGTATGTTTCTTTCTTGCAATTTTATATTTCATTTTACTCTGTTCACCTATTAAGTAGTCAGACACAGAACCTGAATTAATACTGTCAGGAGTAAGAGAGGACTGGCAAAGGATAAATTTCATCCTGCATAGTCAGCAAAATCAAAATGAGAGAAGATCTGTTCATCAAAAGAAACCTCCTTTCTGACTCCAAACTCCCGATTATCCAACTGTTGTGAATTATATGATTAAGGACTACTTCTAAATGATCCACCGTGTCTTTCATAGGAAACAGCATGCTCATTTCCTCCTAACTAACATACCATGAGTGGAAATCATTCACCTGTGCCCCATTACCTTATACCCCACCTCACCATACTATACTGTATGTACTTTCTTTCCATTTAGTTAGGAGAGATTACATTAATGTCTGGAATTTAAAAAAAAAGTCCTAATACATTTCCTTTTCCTAATAGCTGCTATATTTGTAGTTGTTACACGAAGACCTAGAGCAGAAATCTATTTTATTTTAGATTTATTTAACTTTATAGTATAAACATTTCAGGGTTAGCAATTCAGTCTTCCAAATTCAATTTCAGGTACAAATTATTATCCAATATAAATATGTAGGCCAGGAACTTGTTCATGTCATAGTGTGTCTTTTCAACCTTGAAAACCACCAAACACATTTTTAGAGTTCCCACATTCAAAATGTATTTAAATATTTGAAGTATAGCTGTAATTACATATTTGCCTACAAGGTTATATCATTGAATTAAATAATCTGTAAGGTTATTTCCAAACTAAAACCAATGAACATACACCCAAACGTAGTTTAAAAAATCATAAGAAATCATTTTAATTTTGTTTTCCTATAGTTACATATAACACATGTACATAAGTATATGTACATATATATGAAGGTATGTCACTGGGGTGACAATGCTCCCCTTAGGAATCATATACTGAAAAAATTCCCAATACAGAATATCCAAAAGAATAAAAACAAAATATAGGTTTGGTTTTCTCCTAGAAGTTGAAAATAAGTCACTATTGTTAAAGTGTTAATCTCAGTGATCAAGAATAAGACCACTACCACAATTTAAAAACAAATTTGAAGCAAGCTTTAATTAAATACTGGCTAGGTTGATACACAGGTTCATGAGAAATGGCCCTGACTCACGACTTACAATGGCTTAAGAAGAAGAACCCATAATACATTGCACTTTCCATCAGGCCCAATCAGGTGCAAGGATACTTCCTAATGTACCTCCAGTCTACATCTCATATATATCCTGATGTGTATTTCTATGAACCTTCTGTCTGCATGTGATCAAGCACATCCTGTGCATGTGGGTCAACTTGTTCAAGGAAGTGAAAACATGTGGCTTATTATCTACTATAAGCAACAGCTTCCAGAATTTTAGGAACTATATGTCCTTGGGCATGGGATTTCCAGATCAGAGCCATCTTTGTTTCATGGATCTCTAAGGCATAGTAACTAAAGCATAAATTGTAACTTTGACTCTCACAGAAGACACCACACACTTCAGATATAGGATTCAGATAATTTGAACTAGATCTACCTTGAAATCCTCATCCCTGAGGATTAGCTTTAATAGTCCCAGAAGGTGCTATGCAAGCTTTCAAGAGAAGGAGGAAACCAACAGTCCTACTCAGCTATGATTTCTATGAACCACAACAATTGCCAACTTGGCAAGATATCGCTAAAAGTGATATCTTTTACCCTCAGATCTTAGTGGTAACCAATAGATGTCTAGTTGGACTTAAGGTCTGCTCAACAGGTGGGGAGTCATTTATCGTACTGGAAACATAGCCAGTTACTGAGGCTGGTTCTTAGATCTTAGAGGAGTTACTTAGGTTGGTTCATGGATCTCAGAGGAGAACCTACTACCCCTAATTTACTAAACTGTCATTAATATTCATCCTTGTACTCACAGATAAATGTGCATCGCACTCCTTGTCAAAGACTTTCCCTAACAGCAAACAGGGACTGTTACGTAATATCACAACTGGTTGAAATGCAGAGAACAACTAATAATGGAGGACTTATCCCCAATAGATACATGTGCAACACAACTTCTGCACACAAGGTTTAGGAAATATCATGGGTGAGGGGACAGAAATGTTGAAGAGTCATTCGACTGACTGATAAGTCTGCTTTGAGATTGTATCTCTAAAAAAAGATAGGGAAACTACAAACATGATAACCATTTCAACAACATGGCTGCCTAAACTAGCCCCAAATAATGACAATATCATTAGACAGGCTAGCATCTAAGACATGTAACTAAGGAATGCTGAGAAATGGAGAATAATTAGTCAAATTAGTCTTTCTCAGGGATGAGTCCCATAATTGCTCATTTGAAAACAAGTGGTCAGACCCAAAATCATGCATATATTGGAGAATAGTAGTGATAAATAGATTATATTTATATATTTGTGCAAGACTAAAGCATTTTAGCCAGATGTGGGTCATACAGATACAACCCAAGAAATTTGAAATCTAATATTTAGATAATTCTTCCAAAGCTCATAAATTTACAGAATGCATACATAGAACTATATAAAATACATAAAACTATTTTTTATGAAATAAACTATTTACTTCGGGTTCCTTGACTCCATAGAATTAGAGTTCATGACTATCACAACAGGCAGACAGGCGGGCATGTCACTGAGGAAGTAGCTGAGACCTTGAATCCCATGCACAAGAAACAGGAAGGAGAGGGTGGGCAGTACTGGAATGGTGTAGACTTTTGAAACCTCAAACTCCACTCTCAATGGCACATCTCCACCTTTACCCATTGAGCCACTTTGGCAGCTCCCAGATAACTAGTTTCTCCTTTTATATCTGTTATCACCTTCTCCTCTTGTATACAGAGATCTATTTTCTCTCTCTCTCTCTCTCTCTCTCTCTCTCTCTCTCTCTCTCTCTC
>LOJH01053344.1:0-12201 GCA_001685095.1 Ellobius talpinus
TAATGGGCCAGGCAGTGTTTAAATGAATACAGTTTATGTGTTGTTATTTTGAGTAATAAGCTAGCCGTGCGGGAGCTGGGCGGGACGAAAAGCAGGGCCACTCACCTTATAGACAAGCATGCAATAATATGTCAATGAAATGTGCATCAATTTAACTTTACCATGGTTCTTCCATAAATGATACTTTCTGGGCCCAGCACATCCACAGCTATTAGGATTCCTAAGATACTTCTCTTCAGTGAAATCATTTGCACATTTCTTGCCTTCTACTGTTTGAAGATGAGGGAAAAACTCATCAGAACAGGTGAAAGTAGCCAGGTCTGCATTCTAGGCAGCTGGGTTGATCCCATCTTACTTCTGTATCTGTGTAAGGTGTAAATTTCCAAAGTTTTCCTGGCCCAGTTTTCTCTTATGTCAAACTAGGATTGATGCTTAACTATGTGACTAATGCATGATAGATGTGAAAGCTATAATAATTATTGAAGCTATACAGTTACAATAAGTGACCAACATAAAAGAGGAACAAGCTCCTTAAAGATACTGCCATTTTGTTTGGCGATAAAGCTCTTCTTTTCCCACCTAGGTGCTCACATTGGCATTGGCATCAGTGGCCAGGAAGGCCTGCAAGCAGTCTTAGCCAGCGACTACGCTTTGGCTCAGTTTAAGTATCTCCAACGGCTGCTTCTTGTTCATGGAAGGTGGTCCTACTACAGGATGTGCAAGTTTTTATGCTATTTCTTCTACAAGAACTTCGCATTCACCCTCGTGCATTTCTGGTTTGCCTTCTTCTGTGGTTTCTCGGCACAGGTGAGTAAAAAGCACCCTGAGTTTTCTCCCACAGGTGACAGACACCTACTCTTCTTCACAATATTTTACTAATAGAGAAAAGGCACTTTTATACACCTGGCCCAGGACAGTGTATTCATTAGATGACTGAGTGTTGATGGGCTTTGAACCCAACCCACATAAAAAAATAAGTGTAGCTGGAATTTTTCGTATTTATAGAATAACTAATTACTACTTCCCACATATCTCTTAGCTTTTATTAAAATGTTTTGGCATGATAACAGGTAAACTCAATAAAGAGTTTTTAAACTATTTTTTATGCTTTAAAATTTTCACATATGCCTACAATATGTTTGATCATACTGCACCCACCTCACCCCAACTCCTTCCAGATTCCTTCAATTCCACCCCTACCCAATTTTATGTCTTAAAAAATTACCACTTGCCAAGTCCAATTTGTGCTGCTCATAAACTCAGACATGTGGTCGTTCACTGGCACATGGTCAGCCTTCCAGGGACCGCAGCCTTCAAGAAAACTGAGTTTCCTCCACCGTCAACCATCAACAGTGAAAACTTAGCCAAGTTGGCGGGTCATGAGCACCGCTCCCATGCAGGCTGTGATGGTGACTGGCCTGATCTTTGTAGTTCTCGGGCAGGCAACCATAGTCACTGTGTGCTCATGAGTGCAGGGCCTGTCACGTCCAGAGGGGACAGGTCTCTCATCTCACCGGTATCTTCCTCTCATGTTCTGACCTCTGGCTTTTATAATCTTTCTGCTCCTTCCTCCCCAGTGGTCTCTTGGGGAGATGGGGTGTAATCTAGATGTCCCAATTATGGCCTGGCACTCCACAGACCCTGGGCACATGGTTCGATTGTGAGTTTCTATTCTAACCATCAACCACTGCACACAGAAACTAAAAGCTGTACTAATTTATGGGTACAGAGATGTGGATTTAGAGGGTCGTGTGATATTTTATATCAAGAAGTAGTAGTTGATGCTCTGACATCAGAGCTGTTGACATCTAACGTTCATCTACAGATGATGTTGATATCATGTAAGTAGTTATCGCATTCATATACAGTATTCTGTTTATGAATGTATATGTAGATGTAAACATCTATCTACAAGTAGAGAACAGTTAATGTTGGTATTTCACTGGGTCTATGATGCGTCTTATCCATTTATATTTCCCATTCCTCTTCCTTGGCCCTCCTTTTACTTCCACTGATCTCTTTCTTCATCTCAACGAGTTCTCCTCCTTCCATAGGGAATGAACAGGTCTGGGAAGTAGAATATTAAGTAAGGTGATCCAAACTCAGAAAGACAAATCCTTTTAAACATTTTTATATTTTTAATTAACTTACAAAGTGGTAGGTATTCCTTATGACTTTTTCATACATTATTTGTGATTATCCCCACCTTGACCTGTCCCTCCAATCCTGTATGAATTGTCCTCTTCCAGTCCTCCCACCTCTACCCTTACGTCACACACATGTGCTCTACTATCCTATCCGTACTTGACGTCCCCTTCCGTCCTGATCATGGCCCTAAGCTCACATACATAAAAATGAGAAGCTAGGATTGGCATATGAGAAGACACACGAACTGTTTGTCCTTCTGAGCAAGGGTTTCTTCCTCACTCAGTATAACATTTTCCACTTCTATTCATTGTCCTGCTAATTCATGATTTAATTTTTCTTTATAGCTGAGTAAAATTCCATTATGTGTGTGTCCCACAGTTTCATTATCTGTTTGTTAGTTGGTGGACATCTGAGGTGATGCAATCTCCTTGCTGTCGTTACTACAGCAGCAATGAACATGGGTGTACAGATGTTTCTGTAGTGGTGTTTAGAGTCCTTTAGGTATAGGCATAGGAGTGTTACAGATGGGCCACATGGAAGTTCCTCTTTAGCTTGTTGAGAATTCTGCACACTGATTTCCATAGTGGCTGCACCAACTTCTACTCCCACCAACAGCATGTAGGAGTTCTCCTTTCCCACATCCACCTTAGCAGTATTTGTCTTTTGTTTTCTTGGTGGTAGTCATTCTAACTAGGGTGCTTAGTTGCATTTTCATGATGACTAAGAATACTGGATATTTAAAAGTATGTTTAGTAGCTCTTTGTATTGGATACTTCTCTGCCCAGTTCTACAGTCCTTCTTAAAACTGGTTGTCTGTTTTCTTAATGTTTAGGTTCTTGTGTTCTATGTATATTCTAGATACTAACCTTCTGTCAGCTGCATAGCTAGTGAAGTTTCTCCCACTCTGTAGACTCCCTCGTTGGCATGATTGACAGTTTCTCTTTCTGTATAGAAGCCTTTAAATTTCATGGGGTCCCATCAACTGTTGGCTTTATTTTTGGAGACTCCAGAGTCCTATTCAGAGAGTCTTACCTATGCCAGTGCCCAATCTGCCCGCCCCCAGCAATATGCATAGTGTCTCATAAAACAGATATCATCACAGAACCCCCATTGGGATGTTCTGGAATAGATATCTCTAGAGTAACATTTTCAAAACCTGATATTATACTGCTATTAATCCTAATTCTGGTGATTTGAAATAAAGTGGGCAGAGCAAAATATGATGCTGAGAATGTTGTTTCCATGGAAACTATTTGTTTGTTTCTTTTTTCATTAACGCTAACTCGGAGAATAGCCCCATATTATACAGCAGCACTGTGGCTTACATTTCAATGCCGCAAAGCCTTTCCCCATGCTTTTCACTGTGTTCTTTAGATTACAAAATTATTTACACCTGACCATGTCTTGCCTCTATGACTGTGATTATAGTCTTTTGTACTTTTCTTGTTAAAACATACTTTATTTTGAGAGACCTCTCTGATTTATGCTCTCCAAGAATTTTATTTCCTTTATAATATTCTGAACTATTGTTTTATTATAAATTATTTAACTATTCTGATTCTGTGGACATTTAGACGTCATCATTTTCCTCTTATAGTTCAAGCTACTCAATATCACAAACTGCTAGTAGAATGCTTACTTGCCATCTTGGGTAGAAAAGATAAAATAATGAATGATACATTCCCTACCGAGTTAGAACTTTTCTCATTGGGAAACAGATATCTAAATATGATAATTGATGTTAATACACGATCATGGGAAAGAAGAAATGTATAAGAAGCTGAGGTCATTCCAGGGCTCTTTTAGCTTGAATGGGAGGACATGGCTTTTCAGGCCCACGTGGAAATCTGAGTGCCTAATAATCTGGCCACTTCAGGGATGCATGGTCTGATCACATAGAGGTGTGTGTGACTGTCATGTAAAAGAAAGGAATTCTTCCTGTCATACGCTTCCCAAGTGGCCTGCTGCTGAAGTCTCCTCCCAATTGTTTACAAACCCTTGAGAAAATTTCGTACGATGGCTTTAGAATTTATACATCAAGTTTATAGTAACCATTGTGATCATCTTTGTATGGTTATGTACTTTTATTTTTGCTTTAGATTTAAGAACATTTTGGGAACATCATTTATGAGACCTGAATTTGCATCATTTTCATCCCTTCCTCTCCCCCAAACAATGGCTATGCCTCTCCAACTCCCTCCTAGGTTCATGGTTTCTTCTTTATTTACTGTTATGTTTGTGTGTGTGTGTGTGTGTGTGTGTGTGCGTGCGTTCTGAGTCCATTTAGTGCTGTTATTATGTGTATTTGTTTATAGATGACTATTGAATAACCTATCAGGGGACTCATCCTTGGAAAAGACTGGTTTTCCATCTCTTCGCAGCCATTAATTGTTTGTGACTCTTCATCTAGGGTGTGACCTTGTGAGAGTTCCCCTATCCATGTTGGCATGTCAGCTGGTGTTGTCATTGTGCTAGTCTTATTTAGATGTTAAGACTTCATATTGTTGAGCTTTTATGGGTGCAGCTCCCTGCCATATATACAGGACTGTGTGCCTCGCAGCAGATGTCCTGGTCTTGTGGCTCTTACAAGTTCCCCAGCCCCTCTTCTCTGTTTCCTGAGACTTAGGTATAGTGGTTTTGTTGTAGATTCATAAGCTGGCACTGGGAGCCCCATGATCAGTTGCTATTGCATATTGCCCAGCTGTGGGTTGCTATAATGATCTCCACTGCTGCAAAGAGAAGCCTCTTTGGTGAGCGGTGAGAGCTACACTATCGTGTGTGTGTGTGTGTGTGTGTGTGTGTGTGTGTGTGTGTGTGTATAAGGCTATGGATTTAAAATGCAGTTGGGAATTATGCTTGCTCATGAAAGGGGGACTAATATGTTCTCCTATAGGGTCTATGGCCTCTTCAGCCACGGGGAGCTGGTTGGCTTTACAATATCAGGCCCGAATGCACAAATTCCCTCCTATTGAGAATTCTTAGGTCCAATTATATATGGTTATTGGTTACTCCCAATATTTACATGCCACTACTGTGTCCTTTGGTATATCTTGCCATCTGGCTATTGTCATGGCTCATTGGGTAGGACTATTAATTGGTATCCTCCCTTGACAGCTCATGTAGAACCTTCAGATACTATAAAGCCAGAACTCAGGGAGGAGGCTCCGGTTGGATTCCTGAGAGCCCTGTGTCCGAAGCATGTCTCCAGCAATAGGGTCTCACCTTCACATTCTAGAAGGCGACTGAGGGTGAGGGCAATCGCCTATATCATTTTTGGAGTCTTTTTTTTTAACTCCCCTGGCCCACAACTCTAGGGGAAGTATCCCATGCCTGGCACTGGTATTTTTGTTAGATTCCATTTAATATAAACTTGTACAGAAATGTTTTATAAAATTGGCACAACACAGAGATGGGATTTTTTTCTCCAGGCTGCCATGTAGAGCAAGAATCCTGTTCTACAGCTTGCGTTTAGCCACTCTAAAGATGGAAACTGGAGCCCCTGAAACCCACACCCTTTGTTTAGCCTCTGTTTCAGGGGTACCGAGAACTGTGAGGGGCTTGAACTGGCAAGGATCACTGTCTTTTCTCCCTGTTTTTCACTTGAAGGGCTTGATTGGCTCCGGTTTGTGACATCTTTTGGCCTCCTGAGTCCTGCTCTTCAAAGGACATTATGTTATAATGAAGCAGATTCAAAGAAAACATGTCTGCCCAGTCTACGGAGCTTGAGAATTTATAAATTGGGTGGGGGCATTCTTGCCTCCTAGAAACCAACCAGGTGGCTTTGGCCGCCAAAGTCATGTGCTTACCTGTGAAGGTTTCCTCAGCTCCCAAAACCCATCTGTCTTTTGAAGAGAGCTCGCTATCTGAGGTCTTCTTACTTCCTGCCAGTATTCTCCTAAGTGGCCCAACCTTCAAGGTTCCTTTTCTGTTCAGTCCCGGCAAGAGTAAGACTCATACATACTCTCCCGTGTCTCTGAAAGTTTGCTCACTTACCAGCAATTAGCTTCGGTCTAGTTTAGTGTGGGTGCTCTGATGGCCACAAGGGACCCTGCAGTGGAATGGAGGATGGTGGCTCCCACTGACAGGGAGCTTACAGTCTGGGAACGATTTTATCTGTAGAAATGTGAAGCGGTTGTTAGATCACTCCATTGTCACGTTTCTCTTGTTTGTTTAACCAACTTTATTTGATTAAATTTCTTTTCATACAATATATTTTGGTATTTCCCCTCCCCCAACTCCTCTCAGAACCCACCTCCCTATCTACCCAATTTCATGTTTTTTCTCTCTCAAAAACAAAGCAAAACAACTTCCAGAAAAAAATAAATGAAAACCTCCAAAACATAATAAGACAAAAATGCCTCTGTCCCCCAACCCCCAGAATGAAACAAAAACTCCCGCAACAAACAAATACTACTGGTATGTTGGTCAGCTACTCCTGGGCATGGAGCCTGCCCCGAATTGTGGTTGATATACCCAGTGACACTCCGCTGGAGAAAACGGATTTTTCCTTTCCCAGTAGGTATCAATTGCCTCTTGGTTAGGGGTAGGACATTGTGTTTATTTCCCTTTTGTAGTGTTGGGGTTTTGTCTTGAGCCTGTGCAAGACTCATGCATGCTGCGACAAGACTCATGCATGTGTCAGTCCTCTTGTCTGCGGAAGATACTGTTTCTCTGCAGCCATTCACTTGCTTTGACTAATCTATCTGCCTCCTCATCTACGTAGAGCCCCGAGTCTTGACAGGAGGGGTTAGAGGAAAACATCCCAATTAGGACTGAGGACTGCATGGTCTCTCACTCTGTACACTGCTCAGTTGCGTGTCTCTGTGTTAATTCCCCTCTACTGTGAGAAGAAGATTATCTGAAGAGGGTCGAGGGATGCACTGATCTATGGGTAGAGCACTATGTCTCTAGGAGTCGTTTTATTGCTCTCTTCCCTTAGCAGAATAATAATAGTAAGTTTTATCCTGGGTCCATGACCTATTCAGCCTGAAGTTCTTGGCCATTTTAGCCGTGTCAGGTATGGGTTCCATCATGTGGAATGGGTCATAAATATAATTTTTAAAAGTGGTTGTTTATTCCCCTAATATTTGGGCCACTGTCACACCACAACAGTGTATTTTGCTGGTAGGTTGCTTTGATAGGTTGTATATTTTGTAGCTGGGTGGCATTAATGATTCCCCTTCTCCAGTGGCACACAGAGTACCTTCAGCACTGTGAGTGCTAGTCAGTAGAAGTGAAGCTTTTAGCTGGGCACCAGCTTGTCTTCTTGTTCAATTACATGTACATGTTGTCTTCAACAATAGGGCCTTACTATCAGGCTGTGAAGAGCAGCTGGTAGCTTTGGCAATAGCTTGTAATGTTTGAGGGTAGTCCATGGCACCCTTTTGAACAATGACTCAGCAGAATGTAACCCCTTCCTGGCCATGGGGATTTTTTACTTGATGGCATAAGATGTTTTCCCATTATGTTGTAACACCATTTAAATTCCTTTCATATATGTGTATGTTTTCGGAACCTTGTCTTAGTGTTCTATTGTTGTGAAGAGATGCCGTGACCACGTTAACTTTTGTAAAGGCAATCACTTCACTGGGACTTGCTCACAGTTTCAGAGGCTTAGTCCACTGTCAGCATGGTGGGTAGCAAGACAACACACAGGCAGACATGATGCTAGAGGAGGAGCTGAGAGTTTTACATCTGGATCTGCAAGCCATCAGGAAGAGAGGGCCACTGGGCCTGGCTAGGGCCCTGGAAACCTTAAATTCCACTCCATGTGACACAATTCCTCCAACAAAACCACACCTACTTCTCAAGTAGTGACACTCCCTAATGACCAAGCATTCAAATATAAGAACCAAGGAGACCATTCCTGTTCAAGCCACCACAAACTTCTACAGCAATGGGTTTCCATATGATTGTTCCTAAAGCCTTTAGTGTTAGCTGCCCCTTCCCATATTCCCTCCTTTACCCTTCTCTCCCATCCCCCCACTTCAGCCTCCTATTCTAGTTTTCCCTCTATCTCTCCATAACACTATATTCTATTTTCTCTTCTTTGGAAGGCTCTCTTCTCCCCCTTGGTCCCTTACTAGAGATATAACTTCTGTGTTTATTCAGGTTATACCAAACATATCAAAAGTTTAGATACTAACATCCACATATAAAAGAAAATATGCAATATTTAAAGAATTTATTTTGTGTGTGTCAGGGCAGAGGAGGGGCCCATGTACTATGGAGCCTATGTTCAGGTCAGAGAACAACTTTCAGGAGTCTCTCCTCTCCCTCATCATGTTGGTTCTGTACTCAAACTCAGGTCATCAGGTAGAGGAGCAAGACTCTTTACCTGCTGAGCCATCTTAATGGCTCCCAAAGAGTGTGTCTTGTTGAAAGTAGACCCTTTGTTCTGGCTGAGAGTTTGGAGGTAGGGAGTGTATACCTTTATTTTACAAAGAAAGAACTTGAATCCCTCAAGAGCTGGGGATCAGTGGTGAGCATGGTCAGGAAAGCAACTCTTGCCCCTTTATTTCTCTAGCTACTCTGATCAAACAAGCTTCTTCAGGTGAACTGCTTTCCTTCTAGAATCATCTGGAAGCCTGAGTCTGCCTTCTGTCGACAAGTAGTCCAACTGAACTGCCCCTGAGGGACAAATAAACATAACTTGTCCTGATGAGATTTTCAGCTGGATTTCTAGTTTAGCAGAGTTTGGATAAAGGTTGGATCATGGCTCTTTCTGCAGGTCTTACCCTGACCCACTGTTTGAGCACACATGATTTTCTTTGAGTTTTGCGTGTGTGTGTGAAGGCAGTGTGTGAAGGCACGTGCGTGCACATGTGTGTGTGCATGTGTGTGTGTTGTTGTTGTTGTTAATATCTGCAACTTATTTAAAAGCACTCAGTCCTTTGTGGGCTTTAATAAAGATGAGTTGTTCCCTCCAAAAAATTGCTGAGGCCCAGTTTAGGAGATTCACATTTGAAAAACTGTGTAAGTGTTGGCACAGGGCACTTAAGATGATATTATCTGATGACAATTTGTCATTGTCAGGGAGATACAGAGATGCCTATCCGAGAAAAATTCCATGTAATATGGAAGCAATTATCTTGTCAAGGCTGGGAAAGTTTTGTCAGATTATACAAGAAAATGTACAGTGAAATTTTGGAAAGTGGTGGGAAAGAGTGAGACTAACCTTGAGGCCAGTGGCGTCATGGGTTCTGATACCCGAAGCCTGTTTCCACAAGGCAGGGGAGTTCCTCTGTTTTTGCCATCCAGATGTGCCCTGTGGAAACCCTGGGCCAGGCTGCTGTTCAGGCTTGACCCCTCTACCTGATTCTCCTAGGGAGTCCCTGCTAATTATGGTGACCAGCAACTAAAAAACTAAAGCAAGACACCTCCTATTTATTTCACAGTGTGATTTCTTTAACAGGCAAATGTTTTTGAAGGCTGAAGGAATTTATGCAGCTTTCCTCTGTCTGCAACACACAGCAAATACAGGGATATATATTTCCAAAGAGGTTTGCTGTTTTTTTTTTTTTCCAGTGCTGGTGTCTGGTGCTCAAATGCAGGGCCTTGTTCATGTTAGGTAAGCACCGTATCCCCAAACCAAACCCTTTTATGACATTGTTTGTACTTGTCACATGCTAGACTTTGAGTTAGGTTATTGGGCTCCTAGATGGGTATGTCTCCAGGAGCAGCTGACAGGTTGATAGGATGGGGCTTGGAACCCGCATGTAAGCAATTACAGGTCAGTGTTATAAAGCCCTGAAATGTGGTGAGTCATGGTACTAACAAGTGGCCTGGAATCCAGCCCTGGAATGAGCCTGTGGGAGAAAGGCTGCTGTGGCTTTTTTTGCTTTTTGGCTTCCAGATTGCTTCAAGCTGGTGCCCATTACCTGGGAAAGTGGCCGGAAGGTGAATGGTTAATTCACTACAAGGGATGGGAGTGGACTAGCTCAGAAAGATTCCCTAAAAGACCTATACCAAGTTGATTCCTCAGGACCAATCAAAGCTAAGCAGGCTGGAATCAGAGGACAGGTAATGCAGCTGAGGGGCTGCAGGAAAAGGGAGGGGGAGTAAGTACTGGTTGGGTAGGGGTACAGCCATTGAACAGGATGATGTCATGAATTTGGGGAATAATTTGGTGATGAGGGTTGTTAGAGAGAGGAAGGAATCTCCAATTTCCTCTCCCAAAATGACTCTAGCTTATGTCAATTGATAAAAAACTAACCAGTGCTGTAGGATAATGCTCTTATATACTATAAAGATTTGTCACTCATATTGGTTTAATAAAATGCTGATTGACCAGTAGCCAGGCAGAAAGTATAGGCAGAGCAACCAGACTAGGAAAATTCTGGGTAGAGGAAAGGCAGAGACAATCACAAGCCAGACTCAGAGGAAGCAAGATGAGAATGCCATACTGAGAAAAGATACCAAGCCATGTGGGTAAACATAGATAAGAATTATGGGTAAATTTAAGTTGTAAGAGCCAGTTAGTAATAAGCNGATTTGTCACTCATATTGGTTTAATAAAATGCTGATTGACCAGTAGCCAGGCAGAAAGTATAGGCAGAGCAACCAGACTAGGAAAATTCTGGGTAGAGGAAAGGCAGAGACAATCACAAGCCAGACTCAGAGGAAGCAAGATGAGAATGCCATACTGAGAAAAGATACCAAGCCATGTGGGTAAACATAGATAAGAATTATGGGTAAATTTAAGTTGTAAGAGCCAGTTAGTAATAAGCCTGAGCAATAGGCCAAATAGTTTACAATTAATATAAGCCTCTGTGTGTTTATTTGAGATTGAACATCTGCAGACCGGGTAGGACAGAAATTTCTGTCAACAAACCAGCACAAATACCGAGAATAAAAATTTTCTCTCTGTTGTGTGAGAGTTTTCCTGGGGGAAACACAGCACACATGTTCACTCTCCCGTGAAATGGAACCCACACTGGATCAAAATAACAATTGCATTAATGTCCATCTAGGCGAACCAATGAGCTTTCATTAGGGTTACTAGCAGGAGCATGGGTGAGGAGATACAGGATCAGAGATGGCACAAAAACACCAGCATCACCACAAAGCCACATGGTGACCCTCATGAAAACTGTCACCCTGGAGCACTCTGAATAGCTTGCTGGCAGCAAGAGTGATCTAAGTCTCTCTTTGCTGCTCAGTTGATTGGTCTTCTCTTGCTGCTGCAGCTGTTTCCTCCTTTTATAAAGCTGGGGGTTGTGGTGGGCTTCCAGAATCTTCCAAGTTTATGCCTTTTCATGCATGTAAGCTTCTGTTTACCACTTGAGTTTCACATACCTTCTCCCCTCTCCTGGAGAGAATGTTTCCATGGGCAGGAAAGGGCCTCACACACTTCCTCAGTCCTTGCCAGACCTTCCCCCACCTCATTCCCCCTTCAGCTCTAGTTGAGGATGCCAATGCTCTGGCGCCTTTCTCTCACCATAGAATCTAGCCGTGCTAACAATGTCTCCAAGTCCAGTAGCCAGCACTGCAGTGTCTGCGTTAGTCAAGCAGACCACCACAGAGCCTTTTTGGTTCAGATTTGGCCTTGGATGAATTTGCTTCCACTTCTCTTTTTCTTTAATAAATCTGTCCTCATTTCAAAAATAAATGATGCTGCTAAGACACAGCATACTTTAAATGCAGATTTAACATCTAAAGAAACCAGAGAATTTTCTCTTCAAGATGCTCTACATCTCTAGGATATAATTGAAAGGATCACCTTACTTATGTGACTAAGCACAGCCCACTTTACCATCTCTGACTCATTTCATTCTAAAGTTCTCAAATGCATTAGCACTTCTGCACAAAGAAGTCATGTTTCAGAATCTACTGAAAATCTGATAGATTGGCCCAGGGCCTTTTGCCTTTTATTGGGAGCGCTGTTGAAGAGTCCTTAGTTGCTGCTCCTGCATCATCACCCTTTAGTCTGTTCCCAGTTTAGTATCAACCCTCCAATGCTTTCAACCAGTTAATCACACAGTAATCTTGTCTTCAGGGCCCTATCTATCTATCTATCTATCTATCTATCTATCTATCTATCCATCCATCCAT